>JANHFS010002199.1:34292-48409 GCA_032467975.1 Trimeresurus albolabris
CGCCCGTCGGGCGCTGGAGCCGGGAGGAGGCCGGGCCGGGCGGGTCGGGCTCCGCCGGCGGGCTGCTCCGGGCGCGCGCGAGGCCTGACCCGGGGCCCCGCTCTCCTCCTCCTCCTCCTCCCGGCAGGGCCTCATGTTCCGCTGCAGCGCGACCTGCTGCGAAGACCAGCGGGCCTCCATGCAGCAGGTGCACCGGTGCATCGAGCGCTGCCACGCGCCGCTGGCCCAGGCGCAGGCGCTGGTGACCGGGGAGCTGGAGCGGTTCCAGGTGAGACCGTTGCGCCGCCGCCGCCGCCGCCGCCGGTGACCGGATTCCGATGCCCTCGAAAGCCGCGTCTCCTCCCGCAGCCCGGAAGGGGCTCTCCCGCAGAGGAGAACCGCCCCCCCCCGGCCGGCCCTGCGGCTCCTCCGGCCGCTTGGGCTGAAAATCAGGCCTCCGTTTCTCCCTGTTGGCCACAGGAAGGGTGCAAAATAAGCCCTGCTTGGCGCGTCCACACAGTCTCTGGGGGGGGGGGTTAAAGCTCTTTTTGTGTGTGTGTGTGTGTGTGTGTGTGTGTGTGTGTGTGACACATAAAAACAGGCAGAGATTTGACTGGGCTGTCACAGCTGCCCTCTTGACTTGCTTTGCCATACTGTGAGGAATAAAAATCCAACTCCAAGGGTGCTGGAAACAAAACAAGTTTTATTGAGGTATTTGCAAAGGCTGGTGGACCCTTCTTTCTACCTGCAAGGAAAGGGCCACCCTTGAATCATCTCAGCACATCCTCCTGTTCCAGACCCAATTGATAGCTCCATTCTGGTCACATGCTTTCCAACCACGTAGCAACCAGACCTCCAATTATTAGATCAAAAGCCCCTTTTGTTTCTGTCCTATCCCTCCTTTCTTATCTGTGGCATGATTTGTAACATCTTGCTAACTCAGGGTGTAGCTTATCTACAAGGTGAGCCTGTCTACCTAAACTAGATAATTGCAATTACAAAGGATTTATATCTTTCCTTGTTTATCTATAAGAATGTCTGCTTTTCATCTAAAGCTATGTGTGTAACAGAGTTCATGCTTCTGTTAAACATGGCTACACTTTGGTTCATAGTTATATTTTAAAATGCTAACTCTAGGCAGTTTTTATAAAGAATAAACCTTATATAAATTGAATAATATGTCATTCATAAACTATATGCCATTCTACAATAATGTGCACTATTCTAAAAGTATGCTTTGAGTCAGTGTATATAGGCCTTCTCTGTTCCTCCAGCTTACTACATCTTCTTTCCTAAAAGTACCTTAGCTAAGTGCCTCTACATGTCTATTCCTTAAGCAGAAATGGAAAATTACAACATGTACATTTATTGTCTATCTCACAATACTCCTGGCATCATCCCTGTCTAAGAAGCGCCCCTGCTAAATCAAGGGGTGGTGGCGGAACCGTTTGCCCCACTGCCCCTCTCAGGATGGCTCCTGGGCTTGCAGCCCAAAGGTTTCCCAACCCTGAATTCCAAGGAAGCCCATCCTTTTATGAATCCGGGATCGGCTGATCTTCCTGTTGCTTGAGGAGACGCCCTATAACTTCTCTGCTTTGCACGGAGCCTTCTGGCTGTGCTCACCTGTACCCACCTCTGGTTTTTCCCCACAGAACCGCCTCTCTCGCTGCACAATGCACTGCAATGACAAAGCAAAGGATGCCTTGGACTCTGGGAGCAAAGAATCGCAGGTGAAGCTGCAGCTGGAGAACTGCGTGATGAAGTGCGTGGATGACCATGTTCATCTCATCCCCAGCATGACGAAGAAGATGAAGGAGACCTTGACCGGCATCGCTCAGTAGCCCTGCCCTTGCGCACAAACCCAGGTCCACCTAGGAAGGGTGCGGTAAACTTGATGAAACTAGGAAACAAAAGTGGGAATAAGTTGGGTGCTTTCTTGGGGTAAGGTGGCCCAAGAAGCACCCTGTCTTGTGGAAAAAAGGCTGCCAGTTGTCAGAATGGGAAACGGGTGGTTGGGTTTTCCCTCGCTTATGGATACGTTCACAGGCCCAGGGAATTTCCCTGCCTTGTTTTGGCCAGCTCTCCCTACCCCTGGGGTGATAATGGGGAGGGAGAGATGAAAGGGTGTTGTCTTAGCAGGGCAGATTAACTTAGGCCAGTTAAAATTAATACCTCTGGTGCTCTATAAAGACACAGAATGGCTATTTCTACAATCCTGCTCAAAGAGATGGTTTGTTCTGGGCTTTGCGATGTAACTGAGTGACAAAGACACAATACTAAACCTTTTGAATTCTCCAAAGCTGCTGAGAGCTTCTATTTGTGCTTTCATCCAAATCAGGCAGGTTTTTTTTTTTTGTTCAGACAGCAGATATGGATGTGTGTGCCTTAATACGTCCTGAGTAGGGGAAAATGCACTCGTGGGTGTATCTACATCTGGGCCAGATCTAAGCAGAAGTCTTGCCACTGGCACTGATATGACGAGGGATTCAAACAGGAAAGGAGCCATCGGAACCTGGAAAGCTGTGCTGCTTCAGTTTGCTGAGTGAGTCAGAAATGAACATTTTAAGGGGTTTTAAAAATGCAACATCAAAATGTGAACTTTCTATCAAAATATGTGAGGTCTTTTTAGTCACTCCCCAAACAAATGTTTATTAAATTCTTAAAATCTTGTATAGTTTTGCATTATTTGCATTTGGCCTGTGTTTTGAGTTCATTTCGATATGGAGAATTTCTGTATTTGGCTGAGTAACCTTGTTGGCTACTCCCAGGGCATTGTTCGGTTAGGGTTTTTTACTTGGAACAGTGAGCTGGAAAGAATGGTTCCTTCTCTTCATTGCTGGCTTCGAGGGCAGAATAAATAGGAGCAGTGCATATCTGAGGCCTTAGAACGCTTCTGCGCATCCTGCGCTGGCCGATCCGGGCTCTGGAGGCCTTTTTCAGGCTGCTGCTGCCCGGATCTGAGGCCAGGGAATGCTTCTGTACATCCCACACGGCCCGATCCAGGCTCCAGAAGCCTTTTCCAGGCTGTTGCTGCCCGGAAACTGGCTGCCGAAGGGCTATGTAAGTGTCCCCCGGCCTCAGATCCAGGCAGCAGCGGCCTGGAAAAGGCCTCTGGAGCCCTCATCCAGCCTCCGGAGACACACAGAAGCATCTCCCGGCTTCGATTCCATTCTCTGTTGCAGAGAACAGAGGCCTAAAGTACCATGAGATCACGCAAGATCGGTCGCGTGAGATCTCGCCCCACTGATCTCGCGTGATCTTGCCTTACTTTGGCCTCCATTCTCTGTGAATGCACTGAAGGCCTGGAGCAGCCAAGAAAGCGAAGGATCTCGATCTTCGCAGGGTGAGTATTGAAGGCCTGCTGCCGAGGGAGACCCGGGCGGGGAATGTTGCTTGGAAGGGCGAACGACTGCCGTGGTGCTGCAATTTTCATAACTTCGGGACTTGCTCATAAGCACTAGGGGGCTCCCAAGACTATTTCCTTGGCAATAGGACAGAAGTGGCTTGCTATGGCTACCAGGATAGTTTTCAACTAGGGATCTGTAGTAATCTCCATTCAGGTACTAGCCTGGTCTGATCTTTCTGAGGATCAGCCAGGGTTGCCTAGATGTTCCACCTATTTTAGCGGAAGAAATGTTGTCAATTATTGAATAGGGCTGAGATATATATTTTTGTTACAGTACTAATTGTTTACTATGGTATTGGAAGTAGCTGAGGCTAACCTAAAGAAGAGAAGGGCTGTGTGCCTGTTTATATAGTTAGGCTAATTACAACAGGCTTAATACAGCAAATAATTGAATGAATATAGAATAGAATAGAGTAGAATATCTTTGTTGTCATTGTGTAACTCACAACAAAATTAAGTGCTGTTCACAGTGCACACTACACACCAAATAAAATCCACAAATAAGAACATACATTATGTACCCACATCCTTCACATATTATTCACCATTGTGCTGCCCCTAATATTGCACTTCAATGTTGCGCTATACTGTGGTATTTAATATGGTTACAGCTCTGGGATTAAAAACTATTTTTCAGCCTGTTTGACTTTGTTTTTATTATCCTGTACCATCTGCCAGATGGTAATATTCAAAAAAAGAATGTCTGGTGTGAGACGAGTCTTTAAGAATATTTTGAGCTTTTCTAAAACAATGTGAACTGTACAGTTCGTGGGGGGGGGGAGAGGAGAGGGCAGCTAATAATCCTCTGGGCGATGGTAATGACCCTTTGGAGCGCTTTCCTATCTGCTACTGTGCAGTTGGCAAACCACACACAAATTACAGTAGGTTAGAATGCTCTCTATGGAGCAATGGTAGGTCACCTGCAATTTTTCATTCAGTTGCTGTTTGCTGAGAAGTCTCAAGAAATTTAATCTCTGCTGGGCCTTCTTAGCCACTGCTATAACATGAGCACTCCAGGTCAGGTCCTTCTTTATGATAATACCCAGAAACCTAAAGCTGCCTCCTCCCCCCCCCCCCCATGGTCACCGCTGCCGATCAGGGGCCTGAATATCTGATCTATTCCTCCTGTAATCTATTATAAGCTCCTTGGTCTTAGTTGTATTGAGAATCATATTATTGTCTCTGCCCCCACAAGAGCAACCACCCCACCTCATCCCTCTAGGCAGGCTCATATCATCCCCCTTGGAGATTGGGATATAAATTTAATAAATAATAATAATGAGATCCGCAAATTTAACAATAATATTGCTGTGATGAGTGTGTGGGGGAGTGCAGTCATAAGTGAATAGCATAATCTGATCGTTGAAGTCCACGAGCCATAAAAGAGCCAAGGTTGCCCACCCCTGGTTTAGGCTGAGTGAAGCCAGCCCGTGTTTGCTCTTTCCTGATGGGGGGGCAGCCCTGTTTTGCTTTCCCGCTCAGCGCATCCTGAATTCTGGGCTGCAGGTCAAGCGACGCCATTTGTTTCTCACGAACGAGCAGGTTCTCCAACGAGTAAGCGGTGGTGATTTCTGGCCCTTCCAAGAGGAGGAAGAGGCTGCTGCTTTGTGGGAGTCCCGGGGGGGGGGAGCTGCCTCTGCCCGCCTTTGCCCCAAAGGGAGTCCAGCTGACTTCCGGAAGGAACCCGGCGTGCCTCGTTCCGGGCCCTGGTGGCTCGGGCCGTTGCTTCCCGCCACGCGCGTTGCGACCGATCCCGGAAGCAGCGGCACTTCCGCTCACGGGGAGCCCAGCGTGGGCCCCAGGCCGGCAGCCGCCTCGTGGCCGCGCGCGACTCGAAAAGAGGGCGTTCCCAGGGCGTCGGGGATTGGTCGCTAGGATTGGCGTGGCCCCGCCCTCCG
Source organism: Trimeresurus albolabris (assembly GCA_032467975.1). NCBI lineage: Eukaryota > Metazoa > Chordata > Lepidosauria > Squamata > Viperidae > Trimeresurus > Trimeresurus albolabris. The sequence goes on from JANHFS010002199.1 coordinate 39,576, forward strand.
GGAACGCTTGGGCGCGCTCGAGGTTCGTTGGCTTGGCCGTCCTTTGCGCCTGCGCCTGAGGCGCCTGGTGATTGGGCAGAGAAGCGAGCGCCGTGGGGACGTCAGACCGCAGCAGAGACGAGCGACAGACGCTTTGCGAGGCGGTCGGCTTGGAAAAGGAAGGATGAGCAAAGCGCACCCGCCGGAGCTGAAGAAGTGAGTGCGCGCCGGGGAGTAGCGTCGGGTTGCTCCGCTCGGAGGTACCGCGGGGCGGGAGCGCGGCAGCCAGAGAAGCGAGCGGGAGGCCCCAGCGGGCGGCGGGAGCCCACCCTAAGGCCACCCTTTGGCCCATCATGCACTGCGCGGCGTGTGGCCATAGAGCTGCTTTCTAGAGGTGCCTTTCTCGGCCCACGTGGACGTTCCTTCCGGGCCGCCAGCAGCCAAGTCCTCCCCCCTTCAGTCCCCCGAGCGCTCCGGGAGGCCCTCCCGCCTGCAGCGGCCCATCTTCGGCTCCATTTGCTGCTATTCTGCCTTAGTTGTGTGTCCCTCTTCGCATTTTTAATACTTGTCTTTGAGCCATCTCTCTCTCTCTCGTATAGGACCTTGGGCAGCTTGATTGATTAGGCGCCATCAAGTAGTTTTTGAATCCTCGGGACCCCAGATGTTGAGAGTCTGGGAAAAATTCTTTATTATAGACTCGACTTGCATGAGGCTTATTTCCTCTGTTTTGAATTTTCAGGTTTATGGACAAGAAGCTATCATGTAAGTGAACTGATTGTTTTGAAGATTCTGTTTTGCAAGGAAAAACTATACAATTTATTTCTTGTCTGGTTACCTTGAGAAAATAACGTTCCTAAGATGTGCTGATTTCCCCTTATTTTCTTCATCCATTGCATCTGTTTCAGTACTTTTTCAATTTTTGGTCTTTTATGCTCTAAATGTTTCATTAATTTTGAACTGATTTTCATAATTCATTGTTTAGTCTCCCTATATCTATTTCCCTGTATCTGTGTCAATTCCGGTCACCACAGTGCAGAGAAGAGCAACAAAGATGATAAAGGGTCTGGAAGTTAAATCATATGATGAACAGTTGAGGGATCCTATCAAAGAGGAGAACATAACTGTCTTCCAGTATTCGAGGGGCTCTCACAGAGAAGACGGGATCGGCTTCTTCTCCAAAGCCCCAGAAAGGACAAGAAGCAGTGGGTGGAAGCTTGCTAAAGAGAGATCCAATCTAGCAGGAAAGAGAATTTTTCTGACAGGGAGAGCAATTAGTCATAGCAAAATATATTGAGGACCACTTAACTTGCTATCTGTTCTTTGCAGTAAAACTAAATGGAGGTCGGCATGTTCAAGGGATATTAAGAGGTTTTGATCCATTCATGAATTTGGTGATAGATGAGTGTGTGGAAATGGCACCTGGTGGACAACAGAACAACATAGGGATGGTGGTAAGCAAAAATAAATTAAGTTAAATTAAGAATTGTTGAAGCCATTTTACCAGGAAAGGGAATGTTAAGCTGTTGCATTCATGGTACAGCATAGTTTATCTTTCATGTTCAAGAACCATATAAATAAAGTTGCAGTGTAAATCAACTTGTGTTGATTCTAGTAGTAAAGGAAGCAGTTATCATTTTCATTTGTGATTTAGGTCAAAAGTTTCAAATTCTCCTTCAGGCACTTTTGATACTAAGAACCCTGTAGTATCTTTGTCAGTAGTCTTAGATTGGGGACACCAGAAGCATTCATCAAGTACTATCCTAGCGAAGTAAAAATATTCCTATGAAAAACTAAGTAATCTGCCATGGATCTTTCTGGATTGGTTGTAGAACAATCCTCCATATTAGCTGTCTTTAGCCATCTTGAAACGAGTTTAATTTTTTTTCCTTTGAATTCATTCTTAGGTATGCTAGTGATATTTGTTCTGATTTCTAGGTAATACGAGGAAACAGCATCATTATGCTAGAAGCCCTGGAACGAGTATAAAAAATGAAGTACTGGCTCTTGCTACAGTGTGGGCAATTTTTATTATTGTTGGTTCTACAGGATCATTCCATGTTTACATTTTTTTAAAAATAAATTCTTAAAAGTATAAATTTTTTATTTTCTCCTCTCTCAAGTTATATTTTTTAATAAGTTTGGTCTAGTGGTGAAGGCACCCGGCCAGAAACCAGGGGACTGAGTTCCAGTCCTGTCTTAGGCACGAAAGCGGCTGGGGGGACTTTGGGCCAGTCCCTCTGCTCACAGCAAGAGGCTCAGGCAACAAGCCAGTGGATTCCCATCACAACCAAATGGCTCAACACTTGGTGAATCTGCTACTTATCTCTGGAGTTTGTCAAAAGCAATCCTGACTGTCCAATTTCCTTCCCCTTAAAAAAAGAGAAGGGGCTTATTCGAACGGATGCCTCAGTTTCATTGTGCTGTAAATGCAGCCAGAGCAGCTGAATTCTCCTCTTGCAAGTCCTCATTTGCATAACTATACTACTAAAAGCTTATAAAATACGGATTTTATAACTTCAGTTATTTGAACAGCCCAATTCAGAGATCAAATTGGGCATATCCATTCTCTCTCATTCCCCAAACTAACGGCTTCCAGAATGGTAAAAATGTCTTCTAATCAAAACTAATGAGCTGTTGGAGTTGCTGTCTGCCAGACTAAGTACCTGAAGTCTCTTGGCAACTTTATCCAGTGGCTTTAGGAAACTGCTACGTAAAATACCTGAGTTGTCAGCCGAAAGGCTTTTTATTCAAGGTTTTTCTTGCGCCCCCAAAGAATTACTTATAGCAAGTAATGTGATTTGCAAAAGAAATCCAGAAGATACAGTAGTTTTTAAAAGGCTATTGCCAAGAATTGCCTTTAAGCCTGTTTTCTTGGAGTAGTAGCAAAGTAGGTTCAACAGTGATAGTTGCAAATTGTTTCAAGCTTGAAACATATTTTCAAAAGCTTTCTTATCTCACTAAAAATGTTTTGGCCCTTGGAGGAATGTTCTGAGCTTAAAATGGCTCTAGTTACTATCAAGGAAAGATATCTGAAGCTTAACATTTTGGGCTTCAAATGGAGCATTTCAAAGTCCAGACATTTTGCGCACTCATACCCAACACCCAAGATATGTTGCAAGTTTCCCACACCCTTTGAGGCCTCCCCCCAATCCTTGGGATGCCAAATCAAAGCTCCGTCTTGAGTCTCTCGTGCAAGTCCTCTTGATCAATCATATTCATCTTATTGTACCAATGATGGTGAGCCAAGAGGGCCACATTTTTGGCAGAGATGGCGCTCATCTCCATGGCGCTGGCTGCCCATTCTATGGCGTTGACGTAATACATGTGGTCATGGAGAATGAAAGGTGGGCACTTTTCGGGGGGGCTGTAGTGTGGGTAGGCCAGCCATTTCCGTACTTCCACCAAATTATAGGATGAGAAAAGCAGCTTCAGTTGCTCGTTGGTCAGCAGCTGACGGGAGAACACTTTCCAGACAGGAGGGCTCAGGTTGCCTTGACTGGGAGAAACCACACCAAGGCTGTTGATGAACAGATGAGGGTCTTCCATCGTGAAAATGGTCTTCAGGTGGAAGGGAGAAGGATCCTGGTAGCCAAAAAAAGAAGCATTGATGTGCCCACGGACAAATGTTGCCACCGTCTGGTGGTAGGGAGCAGAGAACTCGGGGATTTGTGGGTTGAAGTTGCGGAAAGTTATGTTGGCGATTTTGCGTTGCAAGGGAGTAGCGATGAGTAGGATGTCGTAGGCATCTGATGTTACTCCAGATGTAGAGTTGTAGGTAACCTCATACTGCTTTGTCAGGCCACCTTTGAAACAACCAAGAGAAATTAAAGCAGCAGTTTTGACGTTACTATAATTTTTACTGCCTGAGATAGAGATGTTTGCGGTATTTTCCAAATGTGAAAGAGGGTGCTAGCAAGTTAACTTTTTTCAGAGAACAGCAGAATGCCAGGGCTGCACAATTCCCAAGCTACTCTTTTTCCCTTTCCTGCCATACTCAGGCACACCTTGTGATAACTTTCTCCGTGTTGTGACCACCATCAGTATAATTGGTCCCAGGGCTCAATTCACTCTGAAGCAGTGACCTAATCGGGCAGCCCGCCCGTCAAGTTTCATCATCTCCAAAATGGCAGATGTGGACACCAAAGGGGGGGGGTTTACTGTTCAGCTACCTGGTCTCTGATGAAAATCCTTCCCAACAATCCAGGGTAGTTTGAAAGGAAGGAGTGGAATTCCCATGTTGTGTTTGGGGGACGGCAATACACACCCCAGGCTGCTCTGTCTCAATCATCACAGAGCTGCTTCTTCAACACCTCTCTTCTGATCTGGAGCTGCTGCTTCTCAGTTTTGGTTCTAGGAAGCTTTCCACGACCACCCTGCTCGTGGGGTCTCTGCTGAGGTCCCACCCAACTTAGCTAGATTTAAAATGGCCTAATTTAAAAAAATGGGGGGCTTGCCTGCAGCAAAGCCCTAACTTCTAGTACCATCTCTTTTCCCAATAATGACACTGGATTCCCAATAGCCATGGGGGAATTGTACCTTGATGCCTACCTGCAAAGCAGAAAGGTATGTAAGGCTATTTGAGAACATGGAAGGAGGGAGAGAGCAGGAGTGGGAAACAGATCGGCAGCTACAAGGAATTGGGGAAGTGGCAGACCCAAACCTCTGGAGGGCGACAGATTGCCCACTTCTTTTTCAATCTTGCACAGCTTTCATGCTTGATAAACTTATCTCATATTTTGCAAATGTGAAATAAATAAATATTAGGCAACCTCACCTGAACGACCCTTCAGCCTTGTTTTTTCTTCTATGGAGATAACAGGACCAGAAATCAGCTGGGCTTTGGAAGCATACAGAAGGCCTGTACACACCAATTTATTACCACCCTCTACTGACCAAAGTCCTCCACTTGCTCCAGCCAAAGATACAGCTCCTGCAAAGAAACAAAAGTCCAAGAAAAAAATGGTCAGACACACCTAAACAAGATAGTAGCTGAGGCTAAAGTGATTCAGTGACAGAGTCAGAAATAAAACTAAGCCAAAACTTTAAAAACTGCTTTACTGTTGGGATTTTCTGCAATAGTCACCTGATTTTGCTTTACAAAATATGTGAACCCAGCCACTGGACACTTGTGTTTATGACTTACTCTTATGAACAAATCAAACGGCTATGGCTTACTGAGTAATGTGCAAAACCAACTATCCTATAATGTAACAAGGGAAGTAACTGTTATGCTCCACTTTCAGCTGGCTGTCATTTGCTACTTTTCAAAGAAGTATGCAAAGTCCTGTCTGTTTGGGGGAGAATTTACTTCCACCATTCATTTTTTGACACAGGGACTTCCAGAAATGAAAGTTCCCCAAATGTATGCCTGAAGGTCTTGGTACATTTTTCTTCCTTCTGTTCAATCGTGCCTGATTCTTAGAGAGTGTCTGGACAGGTCCCGGCAGTTTTCTTGGCCAGGTTTTTCAGAAGTGGTTTGCCACTGCCTCCTCCCCAGGGCTGAGAGAGCGTGACTTCAACAACAGAGAAATTGTTGGCTGGGATATTTGAGGTGTTGTAGTCTCAATCCTATTAGCAAAAATGGACCAATAACAACACAAATGTCACCCCAGAGATGACACAAATTACAAAATCTATGTAATTTACAAGATGTCCCAGGTCATGTTACGGTGGTAAAAATCTCCAGCTAAAAATATTCCAGAAAACCTAGCTTCTGGGTGACTAGTGCACTTTGTGTTAGCAAGAAAAGAAAAAGACAATACATTCAGTGCTGGCAAAATATAACAGAGCTTGCAGAGTTTCAAAGACTAAAATGGAAGGCTGAGTCCAGTTTGAGCTAAACCAAGTTAAATCTGTATATCCAAGTCCTCAAGATAGAACAAAACTAAAAAATACCCTCTCTGCAGCTTTCTCTATCCTCAAGTCATTTATAGGTGGATTCCTTGAAGCAAGTTGTGCAAGAAGTACAAGTGGCCGTCCAGGGATGCAACACTAAATTTGCCACTTCGGAATAAACAAGCACCACTTACCTACGAAGCCGTTAATGCTGGCACTTTGCCCATAGTTGACTCGCATGATAGGGGTTACCATCTCGTTGATGAATGCCTGAGAAAATCTGGCCTTTTGCAGGGACTCATCGATGGTCTGGTTCAGCATGCGAAGAAAACTGGCCCCTCCGAGGGCCTGGAGCAGGTGCTCAGGGCTGCTGAAGGCATAGTCGCGGGACTGGTACCGATAGACCCTGGATCGAAAAAGGAAGAGGGGAAGCAAACAGGCTAAAGATCTTACATCGGTGCAAAATAGATCAAGCATTTAATAATGAATATCTGAACTGTTTTGAGTTGATCACCTCTCTTATTAAGGTCGTTCTCCCCGATTGCTGTTTGACTGGGTGACCAGCTCTTAAAAGAGTCCTGGTTGTGCCAAATGTCTTTCATTTGAGAATTATGGAGGCCACTGTGCTCTTAGGAACTTTCAGAGCAGCAGAAATTTTATTGTAGCCTTCCCCAGATCTGTGCCTTGTAATAATCCCTAGATGGAATCTCTTCTTATTACAAATTTTAATGCAGTATTTTTCAACCACAGCAATTTTTAAGATGCCTAGGTTTCAACTCTCAACATGCTGGCTGGGGAATTCTGGATGTCGAAATCTTAAAGTTGCTGAGATTGAGAAATACTGTTTTAGGAAATGGTAACTGGCATTTATCTAATTGCTGGCTGCCATCCAAACTGGTTTTCTTTGTAGGTCATCTGCTGTTGGTCTTTCACTTAACTGCAGAGCTGATTTTGTATCTACCTTTTTTACTGAACATTCAGGGTGTTATTCTGTGCTCATCTGTTTGCTACTAGAATCTCCTACGAGCAACGACAGGCTGTGTTTGAGATTTCAAAAGGTAAAGAAGCCCCTGAGTTGAGTTCAGCTCTTGGAGAATTCATAGCCCCGAAACTAGGAAGGGGGTGGCCAACTTCCTCTTTGGGATATTCTTTGACTCTCCACTCTAGCCTGTAGTCCAAGTACAAACCAGCTTTGACTGTACTTGCTCTTCAGATCTAGAGAAATTCTTGAAGCTTTGACTGATTGATTTAAACAAGCCATCCAGTGGTCCTCTTCACAATTATAATATGATAAAGCAACACAGTTTAGAGCCAAGCAATTTCCTGATTTTTTTTCTTTCCCTGGCAGACTGAGGCCTTGCTTCCCAAAAATAAAAGGGCCCAGGGGAAAAGCAAAATGCATTTCTTTTGAATACAATGAGCATTAAATCAATTAAACCTGGTAATATGATCACCCTCACCCATCATGCCCACTGAGAAGAAAAACCTTTGGTGCAGAGGCTGTGCCAGAGAGGCCAGGATGCCCACAGTTCTCTGCTTTGTGCTGTTCCTTACCTCATAAACTTTTCCAGGACTTCCTCCACCCACATGTAGCTTCGCAGGGGGTTCAGCCCATAACGCCAGAAGAGCTTCAGAAGAGTCCAGACATACCAGCTGCTCTCCTCAAAGACAAATTCCTCCCCATTGTAAATGCCCAGGAGTCCATCTTGACTCTGAGGAACAGAAAGCCCTGCGGATTTAAAGACAGAGCCGGCAACTTGAGGGGGAGAACCACCCAATGCCCCAAACTTCTGAGGTCCTCCCTGCAGTCACTGGCCCTCAAGAACGACACAAACTGGCCACTGTTTGTTCTTGGAGGGGAAAGGAAAAAGAGAACCAGGATGCCTCCTTGGGTATTACTGGGACAAATGCAAATTGTACGTCATTTCAAAATAATTATGCTAAAGCATGGAATGACATTAAGGAGGACATATTAAGATGGGAGAAATTACAATTCTCAAAAGTGGGGGGGAATTTCTGTGATAAAAATGATTGTTTTGCCTAAAATGATGTTTTTGATTCAGATAATATCTGTTTTGACAATTAAGTACAATGTAAGCAGTGGGAAAAAGATCTATCTAAATTTGCATGGAAAGGAAAAAACATATTAGCTGCAAAATGTTACAAGATGCAAAGGGACGGGAGGACTGGATTTACTGAATTTGAAGTGTATTTTGCACCTTGTTTGGTTTGGATGAAAGAATGCAAGTTGCTGAGAAATCAAAGAGTTTTAGACGGGCATCATTCCAGTTTGAGTGTCATGGATATTTCGGGTATGATCATTGAAGTGAATATGGATTTTAAAAATCACTTTATTAGTTGTTCCATATTAGGAATATGGAATCGGTGTAAATCCAGGCTGTGCCCAAAAACACCTTTATGGATCTCAGCACAAGCACTTTACAGAAAAGAAACAGGCAAAGACAAATGGTAAACACGCCTGGAATTATTAGAGAATCACCAGAGGGGATATAAAATTAAATCAAGAGACCAATTAAGGGCTGTCAGAAAGAGCCTGTTCTGAGCCTGCCTCACCCCACGCAGCCCCCTTCCAAGCCCCAGTCCGAGGGGCAGAGAAAGAGCCCCCAACGGGCACCCCGTTCTCCCCACAAGAGGAATTCCTTCTCGGGCCGGGAGGAAAGGGGAAAGCGGGGAGGCCTCACCCAGTTCTTTCACGAACTGCTTCATGTGCAGGTTGAGCGGGTGCAGGACGGCGCCGCCCGCCTCGTAGTCCCGGCCTTCCAGCCGGACGGTGGCCAGGCGGCCCCCCACCTCTCCCCTCTCGAAGACGTCGATCCGCACCTCGGGGCCGAACTTCTGGCGCAGGAAATACGCCGCCGAGGTGCCCCCAATGCCGGCCCCGATCACCCCTGCAAGAGGCAGCCGCGTGGCTTCTTCTGCCAAAAATTCCCCCCAAAGAGATACATTATTACAAAGTCAAACTTTCCATCCTAGTGCCATGCAATCAGCTACGTTTCCTA
>JANHFS010002199.1:52021-68048 GCA_032467975.1 Trimeresurus albolabris
CCCTCGCGGACGTGGGAATGCCCTCCCCTTCTGCCCCCGCCCAGCCCTTCCTCCAGCTGGGGCTGTGTTGCGTTTTGTTTAAGGCCAAGCAAAAGTCTCGGGGAGCCCAGCGTCCTTTTTGCTAAGGAGCCGCTAAGCAAAAGCCCAGAAGACGCCGCCACCTTTTCTGCCTTCCGTCCCTTCTGGCTGCCTCTTCCTCTGTCGAGCTGGGTACATGTGGCAACCAACCGCTCCCCCCCCGCCCCCCCGCCGCGTTCTGCACCGGCCAGCAACGCTCTCCTAGTTGAGGGGATGTTCAGCTGCCCTCGCCCGGGGGGCTTCCCACCAGATCCCCGCGGGCTGTTTTGTTTTCCCAGGGTGGTTGAACTGCAGTACCAAATGCCTTGGTTTAATTTGGTGATTCCTTAGCCTATCCTAGTTCCTAATCTAGGTTTTAAACTGCTTTTTTCTGTTTATACTTCCTTCTGTTTGGTTGCTTTTTATGCTAATCTGTTACATATTCATATTTTGTTTTAAAGAATAATTTTCAGCATTTTTTTTACAATATTTTGATACACAGGAAACTTACGGTATTATTTACATGAAGGTGCCCCTCCAACTCTCAGACAAAGTATATTTCAGTCTTGAACTTTCTCATGTTAACATATTTTTATTGACCATTTGCATTTTAGTTGCTTATGCTTCTAATTAGTTTTCTCAATTACTTTCATTCAAGCCTCACAGTTTCTCAGCCAGGATGGCCAATAATTACATTAGCTGAGGATTATGTGGACTGAAGCTAAGGATATCTGGAATAGCTATGGATTCACAAGGATTGCTGTAGCTAGAAGATGAGGGGATTTAAACACCTATTACTACCCTATTAGCACTTTGACATTTTGTTTACTTCAGGAATAACTTACAAATTAAAGTTCTAATGCAGCCGTTTAAAACAAACTACTAAATATAAACTGGTGTTTAATCAATTATTGGGCATAGAGCTTAGAACTAAAAAAAATGGATCAATCTTTAAAAGACCTTTCCAGCTTCATAAAGCTTCACACCTATGAGCTTAGTTTTTACATATGATTATTATCCCTTCTTTTGGCATAGCCTCCGTGTTTATTCGTTACCAGGCAAAGACTCGTTTGAGAAGGAGGTATTAAGAAGAATCCAGCCACAGGGCATTAAATCAGTATTAACTGGGTTTGGGATCATATCTGTAGCCTGCGGAGCAGCTTTTAAAACAGGGGGTACATTTTGCACTGAGTAGCTTTTCAAACCTCATGCTGGATATATTTTGATGGAGTTATCTGCGGGCCACAAATCATGAAAAAGAATAACCAATTTAATTCCCTGTCCTAGAATAGGAGATGCCTTTATTGTACCAGTGAAAGCTTGTAAGAGGAAGTGTACCCCCAAAGTCTCAGTTGTAGCCTGGTCCTCTAGGACTGAAGCTGTTCCCAGCAATACCAGTGAATATTTATGTAGAAATGAGCAGCTTCATACTTGGAATAATTTTGTATTTGTTAGTTCACAGATAAGTAGTAAATAAGGTGCAGTATTTCTTAAGACTTAGAAAGTAAGGCAAACATATTAATGTAGTAAAATTGTGAAACCAAAAATTAAATTCAAGAGGCTATCAAGTACAATTTTTCCATTGTCCTTTACTTGAAAAAAATTTAAAATAGGCAAACAACGACTTTGATCAAGGAAGTTGTACACGGCAACTACAAATATCACAGAGCAAAATAAATTCAAATTTAAAAAGATAATATCTGAAGGATAAATATAATATGGATACTTTGTGTAAAAATACTACTAATATTAGAAGTCATAGAATAAAATACCTTGGTGGTCTTCTCCAGGTAGTCCTTGACTTACAGACGTTTGTTTAGTGACCTTTCGAAGTTACAGTGGCACTGTGATTTATGGCCGTTTTTCACATGACCGTTGCAGCCTCCCCACAGTTGCGTGATCAGATTTTGGATGCTTGGCAACTGGTTCATGTTTATGACGGCCGCAGCGTCCGGGGTGTGTATGTGTGTCAGGTGATCCCCTTTTGCATCTTCTGACAAGCCAAGTCAATGGGGAGGCCAGGCTCACATGACAGCTGTGTTTTTAACCTAACAACTGCAGTGATTCGCTTAACAGCTGTGGCAAAAAGGTCGTAAAATGGGGCAAAAATCACTTAACTGTCAGCAACAGAAATTTGGACCACAATTATGGTTGTAAGTCTATTAGTAAATCTACTCTCTGGAGCAGGAGACCCTGTGCCATTTCCCACAAGTCGGTGGTTCAGTCTCTTGTTTGCACTTACCGTATTTGCCCAGTTCTCATTGCTGCTGTTAGATTTTAATTTTGCCTTTGCTCAGTGCAGATTTTCAAATCAGAAGTCAGAGAGGTTTTTTTTTTGTTTCCTTAGCTCAATCTTTTAAACACCTTAGATATTTTAATAATTGCTAAGCTGTGGGACAATCAATCCAGTTGCTCCCTCTGCTACCCTTTTGTTACGTAAGACTTACAAGCTTCAATGTGCATTTTTTACAGGTATGTGGGGAATCTGTCGAGAGATGTTACTGAGGCCCTAATTCTCCAGCTGTTCAGTCAGATTGGACCGTGCAAAAATTGCAAAATGATAATGGATGTAAGTTGATATTAGATAAGAATTTTTTTATATGCATAGAACTTGGTTATACATTAGTCAAAAATATAGAATTGTGTGTATGTGTATTTGTGTTCTCATCTCTATACAGGAGTATTCTTAATTAACGATTAGCACCTGCTTGGAGTTAGATAAGGGTCAACAAAATTCAAGGGAGGTTGGAATTTATTTATTTATTAAGTTTATTGGCTGCCCACCTTACCTTAGGGTAACTCTGGGTAGCTTACAGTCACATCTAAGTTAAAACATCAAAAGTTAAAATCAAACATTAAAGAAACATGGGGGAAGGTGTGGGGGGGTGGGATCTGTTGTTACTCAATCAACCATTGTGCTTTTCCCCCACTGGGGCCCCAAGCTGACTGGCAAAGCCACATCTTTAGGCCCTTATGAAAAGATAAGAGGATTGGGACCAACCTCCCATCGGGGGTCAAGATGTTCCAAAGGGCAGGAATAACAGCAGAGAAGGCTCTCCTCCTGGACCCTGCCAGCTGGAATAACCAGGTGCCTTCTCTGCTGCACGAGTGGTATGGGCCAATCCCAGTGGGGTGAGACGGTCCCTCAGTTAACCTGGACCTATTCCACGAAAGGCTTTAAAGATGGTCACCAACATCTTGATTTGCACCCTGAAGAAGACTGGTAACCAATGCAGCTCGTGGAGCAATGGTGTTATAGGCCCCCCAAAACTACCCCTCTGCACCAACTGTAGCTTCCGAATGCTCTTCAAGGGTAGCCCCATGTAAATCGCATTACAAGAGTCCAGCCGTGAGGTGATTGGGGACTGAATGGCTGGGCGCCAGGAATCCTGGTCCAGGAAAGTTTGCAATTGGCACATAGCATGAAGTTGTGCAAAGGCTGTCCTAGCTGCGACTGATACTGAACCACATTCTGAATAGCAAAACACAATGGGCAGTGTTACTGCTTTTATATTGTAAAGTTTACTTTAATATTAAATATTTAATATTAAAACCCATTCTAAAAATTACTTTCAAAGATTCATGAAATCATTTAGAAATGCTGTAATCCTGTTAAAGGAAAAAATAAATGAGATTACAAAGAAGTACAAAATATAAAAGGAATATGTGCCTGCTCAAAAATATCCATCAGATTTAGTGATTCAGGTAGAGATGTATAGGATTGCACTTTCAGTTTGGCCGTTAAAAAATAATGCATCCATTTAAGAGGTCTAAAACAATTACTTTTGAATACTGTCTTTGGGGCTAGAATGTCCATATTTTGATGTGGCTAACATCCTTTGTCCAAAACCAAACTCTTCCTAGAGGCCAAGAGTGACTGTTTTGTCCTCTCTGTTTAAGCAGACGGCTGGAAACGATCCGTACTGTTTTGTGGAATTCTATGAGCATCGTCATGCAGCCGCCGCTTTAGCGGCCATGAATGGGCGGAAGATAATGGGTAAGGTAAGCTCTCGGGTCTAAAGGGGACATGGAGCAGACTGTGGCTTTAAATAGATGGATGAGAACATGTTTTAAAAAAGAAGAAAATCTAAAGGTAAACTTTTATCCTGTTTGAGCCTTGTATATTACAGAATTGAAGAACGTTTTGAGCTAAAACTGCGTTTCACAAATGAAATCTGGGGAAAGTAACTTGGCAAAATAAAGCATAAGTTATAAAAAGGAAAACTATTTAAAATTACTTGCTATTCAACTTCATTTGTGGGAGAATCTTGTTATTTTTGATAAACCGCTTAATATGGCAAAGTCACGTTTTGAATGCTGCAAAACCTCAATGTAACAGATGCCTTTTTAGCAGCCTTTGGATTTTGTGGATGAATTTTTTGCCTGGACTTTTACCAGAAGCAGTGGACAAGTCTGTTGCCACCGAAGTAGATAGATCATCAGTTTAAATTTATGTCAGTTAAATTTATGTTAATTTAATAATAATCGCAGTGACTTATGTCATTTGTATAATGATGGCATAGCCCACATGACAAATTGCCATGAATGATATGATTTGCAATTCTCTTGACATTCAGGAACAATGTCTTTCTCCCTCCCCTCCCCCCAATCTGTTCATTCAAGGTTTCACTGTCTCATATGTCAAATCATTGACAGGACTGCAGATTATATTAATCTTTGTTCTAACTTTCCTGGATATAATTCTAGTAAATATTATTTCTAGGAGGTCAAAGTGAACTGGGCAACAACCCCCAGCAGCCAGAAGAAAGATACCAGCAGTAAGTCCCTTCCTATCCTGAGTCATTACTCTTTATTTGCACAAAAGTCTTTTTAATGTTAAGCAATAAGCATCATGCAAATATTTGCCCTATTATTTTGATCATTATCCTAAGATATTATTTAATGTGTTTGTGTTAATAAACTTAAGAACAAATCTAATCTTTGTCATCAGGTAGTACCGTTGTCAACACACTGCGTTCACAAGGTAATTGTATCTTCTTAAACATAAAATGAAATCTCTCAGGGGTATCTATTCACTAACCGCCTGAAGCTATTGGGGGGGTGATTATGTTGTCGCAAGCTTTCTGCCTCCTCCTCCTCTCTCAGATGGATCAGGATGTGGACTGTTGCCGACTTGTAAGCCCTGTGACCCCAGTGGGCGTGTCCCCTCTGTGAGGGGAAGCTGCTGCCCGCGCTGCACCCCCACACTTCCTGTGGGGTACCATTTGCTCCTCCAATTGGATCTTCCTTCCCTCCTGTTACTCAGCAACCCGGGGCTGCCTCTCTACTTGCCCGGCCTGAGAGCTCTGAGAATCTGGGGAGGATGTAAAGGGATTCTTGCCAGAGGGGTGCTGTTGCAGCGCCAAGTGTGCCGTGAAACCTGTTAGAGGTGCGGAAAATTGAAGTGGGCTTTGTGTGACTATGAAGAACCTCCTTAGATATGACACCTGTGTTTCGCCAGTTCTTATGTAAATGGATCTAATCTAAATTATGAAGGGATTACTCTTTCCGTTCTGTTGCCTTCAGTCTTAGTTCACTTGCTCATGGATTTCACATACTTTGAATTCACATGGATTCACATGGTGTAAAGGCTGGGCAACCAAAACTCTTGGCTTTTCAGAAAACTGTCAAATACTTTAACATCAAACTGTTGCAATGCAAGGTATCTTTTTGACTGTTCTTCACAAAATATGACTTAAGTTTGAGCTATATGTAACTTAGGTTCTCCATAATTAGTTTGTGTAAATTTTACTCTCTTACTCACAGAACCAGTAAATGTGGTAGCTTTTTTAATGCTAGTATTATAAAACAAAGCTACAAATGCAGCATATGTTTGTTTTGGATTTGAGCTAGATGAGCATAGTTCTTATGATAATACATTTTCTGCTATGAATAATTACAGATAATATAAAAACAATAAATGTTAGTTTTATGTAATTTTCTATACATTGTACTGTCATGTTTCCTGATGGATATATAATAAAACAATGTTGTATTTTGTTACTTGATAGGTTAATAAAATCTAGTTTTCATGTAGTTTCTATTTGTGTGGAAATCAGTACAAGATATTTAAAATTACCATCACCTATACTTCTATGAACACTCTGCAAACTTGTACATTTTTCTCTTTTCTTGATAAGACCACTTCCATGTCTTTGTTGGAGACCTCAGCCCAGAAATTACAACTGAAGATATAAAAGCAGCTTTTGCACCATTTGGAAGAATATCGTAAGTAACATCTTATTGTCAGATATTGGGGGCAATCAAGTATTCAGTTGAATGCAATGAATAGAGTGTTGTCAAATTAATTTATAGTCTCTACTTATTCAGATTATCAAATAATCAGTCTTACTAATTGTGCTTAGTGTTTTAGAAGATACATATATTTTACGATATTGGAAAATCTGTCTTCTAGGACTTATAATTTAGTTCACATTCTAGAATGGATTCTCATGTTAAGTAAGGCCTCTGTCTCCTGAGGCATCATATAGTCTCATTAAAGCAGCTTTAAAATTCATCGGGTTTCATAGAAAATGTGGCTTGCAAGACTTTGGCTTTTTGTGAAATGGGTGCTCTATTAAATAAAATAAACTAGAAATTGGTGTCCAGTGTAGTGCATTGCTGCTGTTGCTACAGATGTCCAGTGAAGTTAGAGTGACATGATAACAATGTATCATTGTACTTAATCTGATTTGAGTACTCACCAAAGGTTGAATAACAATAGTAATAGTTTGAAAAAGTGACTTCTAAATGTAGAACATCATGAACCGATTCATTAGTTTCGTAACTTGTGCAGACCTGAGACCCAAGGGAGATGAATGGGTCTCTTGCTTCCTTTTATTGAAGACTGGTCTTCAAATTATTTCTTACTGTTGCAAACCTTGATTCAACAATACTTAAATTAGCTATTCTCAGGACTGATAAAAGCCAGACATGCTACTCGCATTGCCTGGATCTGCACAGGATAGTGCAGGGAAATGGTCTGCCGCCTCAGACCAGGGCGATCACGAAGGTCCTGGCCAATTGGGAGAAATCACCTCCCAACTGCTACACTGTTGGTTGGAAATCTTCCCTTTATTACAGTTTAAAAATGTTTTTTAAAAAATTAAATATCAGATTGCCCCATTGGGATTACATTAATATAGATGAAATTAGGGTGCATGCTGCCCTTTTTCTTCGTATGTGGCATGAGCAATAATGAGTACAGTGGAAAACAGGGAGAGAGCGTTCCTAGAGCAGCTGGTCTGTGCTGGCAGCAGGACGAGAGAGTTCACTCCCTTGCCCTGTTTGCATGCTACAGATTACTCGAAGAGACCACTTGAGCCTCAAATAACTTAGAAGCTCTTCTGAGCAAAAAAGCCTGCTGCTGAGTTGAGTTCAGCCGTTCGTATGATATGCCCCCCCCCCCCACACACACCCAGCCAGTTAGGGTTTATCCGTCCATTCTGAATGGGTGATAAGAGACTGTCTGTTCTTTCCCACAATACTATGCGGAAGATCAACAAATGCTTCCCTTCACAAGGCCTCTTGCTAGTGCGTGTGTTCTAGCACTGCTCTGCTCATGAAGGTCCCATCAAACAAAAATGGGATCTGCGACCGCTCCTGGGCCAGCCAAGAAAGAATGAGGCTCCCCCTCCCCCATCCTTAGAGAGGTCTCTTTCTCTCTCTACCCATGTTAGACTTGAGGAAGCCCTCTCTGTCTTGGGCCTAGCTGTCAATAAATGCTGTGGCAGGATTGCCTAGTCTTAAAGGTCCCCAACTGTCTGTGGCTTTGGGGATGTTGGGAGTCCTTTATGGCCACTCTCTCAAGAAAGCTTCCTTCTGCCCCTCTAAACTTGTAAGATGTTCCCCTCCTAGCTTTGCCTCTCTGTCTCTCCAGTCCTACCCCAAACAAGAATTGATCCAAACAAGAAACTAAGCTGCAACCTGATTCCCGAGGCTTGTGCTCCTTTTCCTTACATCATGAGAGCTATCTTATCTATTGTCTGTCTGTCTGTATATCTATCCTAATGTTTTATGGCTGCCTATCTTAAACAAATAACTGGACAACTAACAAACAATACCTTAAAAGCCATGTTAATGGAAAATAAACTTAAACAATACAGAATTCAGTTAGGAATCATAATTCTCTTACAATACAAAATATATATTTAATCAAATTTGTATAGCCGCCCATCTCACAAAAAGCGACTATACTACATATTCTGAAAAAAGCAAAGTATTTTATGTTGTAATTAGGTAGTAATCCTAGTGCATGTCCAAGGGTACCATTTTAAATATTAAAATACTTAATGGTAGGGTCTGATTTGTTTTGAGAAAAAGTACTGCTTCGGGGGGCGGGGGGGGGAAGAAAAGTAAAAGCTTTGACCAAAGGTTATTCTTAGCGGTCTTTTTCCTAAAGAAGAACTTTTGCTTAAAATATTTTGGATGCTAGGATTCAGAAGCAAAAACTATGAATAAAAATTCTGAGATTTTTATAAGCTAAAAATTACTTCAGCTTTTGTTTAAAGGACAAACCAGCTTGGTGTAGTAGTTAAGACATCAGACTAGAGACAGGGAAACTCCGAGATCTAGTCCCTCCTTGGACATCAAGCTAGTCCCTTCTCTCAGCCCCAGAAAGGAGGCAGTGGCAGACCACTTCTGACAGACCTTGTCAAGAGAACTGCAGGGACATGTCCAGGCACTCGCTGAGAATTGGACACGATTGAATGGAAGTAAAAAGGAACCTTTAACATTTATAATGCATTGAATACCAATATAAAATTTGTTGTTTGTCAGCTGCAGTTGAAGTCTCCGATTCATGACCCCTTTCAGGGATCTACTACTAATGTCAGTGAAGGCGAAGGGCCTGTGCGCTCCAATCCCAGCTCTCTGCCTCCCTGAATGTGGTGCAGAACTGACCACCCGATAACATGAGCTGCACAGGTTTGCCATTCTCGTGAAGACAAATCCGTTTAGTTGTCCGGGGTTGTGGTTCCTCTTCAGATCTTCCATATTCACATAGGAGTCTGTGGATGGAGGAGGGGAGTGCATTGCCTCCCCCCCGCACGCCCCTGTAGTTACATTTGTAGGCCTTTAAAGAGTACCATATTTTTGTGGAGGGCTCTGTAGCCCTTAGTACTGGTAAAGGTGGTCTGTCCTTGTTTTGGAAATAGTTGTTTGATTTTGATTCATGCAGACTGAGATAGAAGATGACTAAGCAAATCTACAATTGCAGCCCTAAGTTCTTCCTCATTCAGGTGTCTGGTCTAGCATCTTCTGGACATCATTTTGTTCTCTTTTGAGACCTGAGATTTTCAGGGTTCTGGAAACCAGTCTTCACCACCACAGTGATTGGATTTGCACAGCAGGATATATAGGATATATAAGTACAAGGAAATACAGAACCTGATGATGGCTTGGTTCATGGACTTGGCCAATTGAAGGCCTAGAACACATTCCAAAGCAAGATTTGCCCAAGTTTAGTGTTTAAGTTTACTTTTCTGCAATCATAGTTGCTTTGTTTTTAATGTGATAAACTTGTAAACTCCAGACATGAGTTAACTTAAAAGTTCTGCTACTGCTGTGGTGTAAGTCTGCAGTTGATTCTTGAAGGGGAAGGCCTGTCTGCTACCCGTCCCAGTGAGCTTCATTCCGAGTGATTCTGAATAGCTGCATTGAGATTTGTGTCAGCCTAGAGGTAGGAAGGGCAGAATACATGTTGGGAGCTAAAGAGTCTCTACACATCCATCCTTGAAGCCCCAAACTTCTGCCCCACTAGCTCGTGATCCAGAATTGCTCTGGCAGGATGCTGGTGCTAATCCTAACCAGGGATGGTGTGTACTGGTGTGCTTATATTACATCAGTAGCTGAAACTTTTGTTCCTTAACCACTGAAGGAGATGTGAGAAGGAAGACAGAACATTGGAATATATTTAAGAATAAAAACATAGCCAGCATGCAGTCTTTCAAGTTTCCTTTAACTAATTCAGAAAGTAGAAGAACGTGTACGTCATCTGTTATTTTTAATAGCTAAACTAGAATGCTACATATTTAGTATACTGAAAATGTTAAAAATAAAAATGTTATTTTATTCTCTTGAGGGGTGGCTTTCAATTTCTGGGTGAAAATAATTTGTTGTAATTTAGTGATAGTTTCAGAAGTATTGATTTGAATAATTCAGTATTTGTATAAACTTTAATGTATACTTAGAACAAATTGATAATTATATACTTCTATATAAATGCATTTATTCTATCAGGGTTTGACTAGCACGTCCATGTGTTTGTGGCTTGGGTTCTTATTTTAAAAAATGATAGTTAAGAGTTAAATACAGAGAATCATCCATGTTATTATGAAATTAATTGTTCCATGCTCTAACTTAGACAACTAAAAGTTTAAGGCAAATATCCATTTCTTCTGGATTATTGGGTTATTTTCTTTCTTATAGAATAATATCTTTAATGATCTTGATACCTAGTTGGCTGTTCAGTGATTTTCCAATTCCTTAGCTTCTCTTCCTTATATCTTAAGTACCAGAAGATAGATACTGAATGTCTATAGAAATTCTTTTGAGGAATTACTTGGCATCACATGAAGCCTTTTCTAGATTTAGTGTATGGGACTGTCTTTTGGGTATCCTGCATGGCCTCCCCCCCCCCTTTACTCTGTGATTAAGTGTCTGCGTGTCAAGTGCCTAAATCATGTGGGTTGGGGAGGGCAAAGCTGGCTGCCTGTTCTAAGCCTTCTCGATGGTGCACCCTTAATGCATAAATTATCTGAGGGGCCCTTAATTAATAAAAATGGCATTTCCATCAGTGGGGTTTAGCTATTGTAGCTGGGTCTTTGTCTTTTTTAACTCAATCTCAAATAATAGGGCTCTGGTTATTTTGCAGAATGTCTCTGAAGAATGGACAGCATTGCCATGGCTAACTGCAAGCTACAGTTCACAGTGGACAAACGTTGTAGTTTTTCTATTTACTTTTATAAATTTTTACTTTATATACTTTGTAGTTTTCAATCAGTCCTGTATGATTGTTAATTACGAATGCAGTTTTTAAAAATTATTTAATAGTGTATAGTTTAAAAAAACATGTTAGTGTTTATTTTCTTCCATAATGCAACCATTTCTGAAAATGTCAATTTCTCAAAATTTACAGCTGCCCAAGTCCAAAAAGGGGGTAACGAATTGACCTGAGAAAATTAAAGAATTCAGTTAACAGGCGACGTATGCCTTTTAATTCCTATTTTTTCATTTTTTCTATTTTCTATTTCTAATAAGTAGGTAGAATGTGTTGGCCAATAGTAAGTTTATAAATTGCATGGTTCAAGAGAGCCTGTTGCTAATATGCTAGTCAACTCCATGCCCTCAGTTATTCCTTTGAATAGCTGCTTTGACCATGCCTAGTGTTTTTAATAGTATATAAGAGCATTGAACTGTGAACCAACGACTGTAAAATAGTTGTTTTTAAAGCTATTGATTTTGCATGTTTACAGAATTAAGTTTAATTTTTGCTATCATGTGATAAGACTTTATAGTAAAAGGGAAAATTGCTTTGTATATTGCTGGTGCATTTAAGAAATTCATTTTATTAAAGGAGAAACATGAGAAATGAGCTGCGTGTGAGACATTTTTACTTAGATTCTGTTCAATTGATGTTTAACAGGCTTTCTCTTTCCTTTTTAGGGATGCCCGGGTTGTTAAGGACATGGCAACAGGAAAATCAAAAGGATATGGCTTTGTTTCTTTTTTCAATAAATGGGTGAGTTCCTGCATTTTGATTGATGGTTTTATTCCCAACGCACAGCTGGTCAAACGCATCCAGCAACTATTACGGAAAGCATCTTGGTGAAGCTGGTTGTGCAATAACACAAAATGCTGAAATAATTAGATATGCTTTATTTCAGAAATCTTGTGGCAGTAAACTACACTATGTTACTAATAATCCAGAACCTGACAAGATAATTCGCTATTACTAACAGTCCGGATGTACTAAGTGATTTTTCAGCAGTATAGTTCCATAGGCCTTTGTGTTGTGCGCCAGTGACATCTTTTCTTGGATAGGGAGGCTCTATCACTCACGCCCTTGTCATCCTCTGTTTGGACTATTGCAATGTGCTCTACATGGGGCTACCCTTGAAGAGTATATTATGTTTTATAGTTGTATGCGAGGGAGAGAGGGATGATCCAGACACAAGAACAATAGGGCAACTGCAACACTTCCTTCTGATTGGTTTTGGAAATAATGATCAATTTTATCTTCAATTAATACAATGAAACTTAAATTGCCTGCGATTCATAGAATTTCACTTCATAATGCTTGTACATTCACATTTCTTTTAAAATAGATACTGCTCTTTTCAGAAAAGAAGCATATTCTTTTCAGTCTTAATTTGTTAATAAATGATTTTTTATGATACAGTTCTTGAAATATGTGAGAAATGTGGAGAATGGTGAGCCACAAATAAGCCTTTTGTAAATCAGAGTGATATAATTTTATTCCTCTTGGTAGATGTGATACTATAATAAATGTTTATGACAGGCAAAAAAAATACTATGATTTAGTGTTCTTTGAAAGGTTTTTTTAAACATATTTTTTTCTGGACCTGGATAGGATGCAGAAAATGCAATTCAACAAATGGGGGGACAGTGGCTTGGTGGAAGACAAATCAGGACTAATTGGGCAACACGCAAACCTCCAGCTCCAAAGAGTACATATGAATGTGAGTAGTTTTCAAAATAAATTAGGCATTTCCAGCTGTTAAGAAAAAAGCTTTTCTGAATCCAAAAGGACTGTCCTTCGCTACTGACAAGTGTATCCGATTAATGGGCTATTGCTGGCGCTGAAAGATTTAATCTCTAAATTTTCAAACTAGGCTTTGAATTCCTACCAGTGTTAGATTGTGAACTAAATAGTTCAGAGATTGAAATTAATACCATTTAAAGTTAATTGTAAAAGGAAATCAACCCTGACTTTCCTTTGGAAGGGCTGAAGCTGAAGCTCAAATACTTTGGCTACCAAATGAGAAGAGGGGACTCATAGGAAAAGACCCTAATGCTGGGAAAGAGTGAAGGCGAAAGGAGAAGAGGAGGGCAGACGAGATGCTTAGATGGGGTCATTAATGCAAGGAACATGAGTTTGGGCAAACTCCAGGAGATGGAGGGGAGATGGAGGGGGGGTCCTGGTATGCTGTGCTCCATGGAGTCATGAAGAGTTGGACATGACTTAGCGACTCAACAACAACAAAAAGTTAATTGTAAATCCTTAGGATAGAGCGTGATAGTTTTGGAAAATAGTTTTTCAAATGTCATTTCTTGTGTTTCATTATATTCAGTATTTTTAAGCATTTTCACTTTATTGTAAATAAATCAGAGACTAGTAAAAAAAAAACTTTGGTTTTTTACATAGCAAATGCCAAACAGCTCTCCTACGATGATGTTGTAAATCAGTCCAGTCCAAGCAACTGCACTGTGTATTGTGGTGGTGTAACTTCAGGTCTGACAGGTAGGATATGTCATTAATTTAGAGTGACCTTGTGAAGAATAATTGAGGTGCACATTCTGAAATCTTTTCAATCTTCTTGTTTGCAGAACAGCTGATGCGCCAGACATTTTCTCCATTTGGGCAGATAATGGAAATTCGAGTCTTTCCAGATAAAGGGTACTCCTTTGTACGGTATGAAAATATTTCCCTTGCACACCCTATTTGTGTTTTTAGAAGTTTTATAAAACCACCTCTAGTTAGTCTCTAACTAATGTGCAAATTCACATTTAGAATTAGAATTTGTTATTGGCCAATGTGATTGGACACACAAGCTGTCAGTGTACATACAAACAACAAGTGATAAATCATAATCATAAAATACAGCCATCATTAATCATAAGATACAGCACTCAGTGATAGTCATAGGATACTAAATAAGCAATCAACATAAATCATACTAAGATACTAAATAAAACTATATAAAGTGATTCGCAGAGAGACAGATGGATATGTTGCGGTATGCAAAATGTTTTTAATACAGAGTTTCATTCATATTTTAAAAACACAACTGAGGCTTTGGCAAATGCTATAAGCACTTCAGCCAGCATGAAGGAGTTGGTAGAAAGGAACCCTATGCCATTCCAGACAAGTGGCTGTCCAGTCTCTTTTAAAAACCTCCACTGATGGAGCAACCACAACTTCTGGAGTTAAGCCGTTCCACTGGTTAATTATTCTCACTGTCAGGAAGTGTGATCTTAACAGTGCCGTATAAAGTGGTAGTATCACTTCGTGTGATACGGTTACTATTCCTCTGCCAAGACTGCATTGGCTTTTTTGGCAACTGCAGCTGCAACACGCTGCTGACTCATGCTTGATTGGTTGTCCATTGGGACTTTTAGATCCCTCTCATTGTTAACTGCTGTTGAGCCAGATACCACCTCTTCTATACTTGTACATTTAGTTTTTCTTGCCTAAGTGTAAGACCTTACGTTTCTCATTACTGAATGGCATTTTGTTGGATAGGGCCCACTCTGCCAACATACTTCCAAAGAAGGGTCAAATAAAGTAAAACAAGTATTTTTGTCATGCTGTGTGGCTGAGAATTCTTCAGACTTATTTTCTGCATATGTCACTTATGATGTCTGACTTCTAGTGCAGGGCCAGAGCAGAGCATGTGGCTTTAGATTCTGTCTTTCAACTTGTCCTCAAAACTTACTTTCCCAGCATTGTCATCTTCCATGTGGACAGCATGTGCCTATTCATATTAATAAAGAGTTGTTGCATCATCTTTTATATGCTGCCTCATTAATGAGAGCGATTATATTAATTTACTTCCTTGGATGCTTTACAGGTTCAATTCTCATGAAAGTGCTGCACATGCAATTGTTTCAGTCAATGGCACAACAATAGAAGGGCATGTGGTGAAATGCTATTGGGGCAAAGAGACACCAGACATGATCAACCCAATTCAACAGGTAAGAGTCCTTTGCTATTACCTGTCCCGCTAAAAAGCATTCCCAAAATTATTATATAGATATGTCCTCCTTTTTTGTTATTCATTTATAGTCTGGTAATCATAGTTGGAAGGTGGGTAGAAATTAGCTATATTATGTGTCATAATGAAGAACTCTTGCAAATTCCAATATGACGTAAAATGATTTCCCTGTACTTTATTGGACATGAATTTGCAAAGTGATTTTGCCTGTATTCTATGCAAACTTTGAATACTCCTTCACATTTTCAGCAGAATCAAGTGGGGTATCCGCCTCCTTACGGGCAGTGGGGCCAGTGGTATGGAAGCGCCCAGCAGATTGGCCAGTATATGCCTAATGGCTGGCAAGTCCCTGCATATGGGATGTATGGGCAGGCGTGGAACCAGGGGTTCAGGTGAGTGTTGGAGTTTGCTAAGGCTGGCTGGCGGTAATGAAAATGAAACTACACATAGTTGGAGCACTAAGTTTTCATTTTTAAATGTTCATAGATTAACTGTTATGTGCTTGTTTGAAAGACAGCATTTGTGTCTGCACCAGTTCAGTTATTTTTATATATTTATAGGTTGCATACATAAAAGGGATAAAATACTAATTAAACCAGCATTAAAAGAAGCCTACTACAAAATTAGACCGTCCTTTCAAAATAGTAAACCACAGTTGTGCCTAGAATACCAAATAGTAATAAATTTTATTCACCAAAAGGTTGATTAAATAAACAGCTCTTAAACACTAGCAGCAATGGAACATTTGATGAACTGAGTTGCCTTCAAATGCCCAGTACATAGTTACTGCTACTTTAGTCTCAAAAGGTGAAGGGGTTGTGATCCCAGGCTTCTGGTGTTGTGGAAAATATACAAGAAACACTCAACTTGATTGCTTGCTGTTGTCTGTTATAATGCAAGCTTTATCTAATCTCATTTCCTCTTCCATTCAGTCAGACACAGTCATCTGCAGCATGGATGGGTGCAAATTATGGTGTACCACCCCCTCCACCGCCCCCACCACCACCACCCCA
>JANHFS010002200.1:28449-41988 GCA_032467975.1 Trimeresurus albolabris
GCAATGCTGGCTGTGGAATTCTGGGAGTTGAAGTCCACATGCTTTAAAATTGTCAAGGTTGAGAAACACTGGGCTAGAGGAACTTGGCGGTTCTTCCAGCACAGAGCAAAAGAGCCGCAGGGGCGAAATCCGCCCCGCCGGGACAGAGCCAGAATCGGCGCCTGCGTTTTGAATCTCGCGCTCTCGCCGCGCGGTGAAGGCTGGTCGGACGCCCCGGGTCCAGCTGGTAGCGCGTAAAGGTCGGGCAGCACCAAAGCGATCACGTGAGAAGCTTTTGGAAAAAAAACAACATCGTAGTTCCCGAGTTGGGCTGGGTCTTAAGCTGTACCGCAAGGCTCGCTTTTAAACTCGGCTCGCCACTTCCCCTTCTTCAGAGGCGGCTGACGGGAAGCTTGTTGAGCCCTACGACTGTTGCCCTGAAGATTGCCGCGCCGTCGTCCAGATGATGTTGACCGAAAGTATTATTCTGATATTGTCGCTGCGGACTCTGAGTTCAGGTAAGTTTGGAGGGAGATGGCTTCTTCTCTCTCTTTTTTTCCCCCAGATCGTGTAGCTAATTTAAAACGCGCGCGCGCGCAAACACACACACACACACACACACACACACACACACACACACAGTTTACGGGGGAATGGAACACGATTGGAGAATGGTGCTCCTTTTGTGTTGTTGAATTTAAAACCGACCGGCATCTCGAGGCTAACCCGAGCGTAAGATCCATTGTTATTTTATTTGTATTGAGATTTAAGAAACTTGCCTTGTGCTTAGCCTCTTCAGCCTGTCAGCTATGCAAGGCTCCCTCCGTGGAAGAAAATGAGGTAGGCGGCAGAATCTGAACGAGTAATCGTGGGCTGAAATCTCTGCGGAAATCTCTTACATCCTCTTTTTAGACTGAGCCAGCCCATCTCCCTTAGGTTGTTGGCGAACCACAGCTCCCAGCAGTTTCAGCCAGTGTGATCTTTCTCCTTTTGGGGAAATTTTAGCCTTTTCCAGTAAAAACTGCTGCAGTCTGCAGATGCAAGCAGTATTAGTACTTTCAGGCACTCCCCCCCCCCTCTTTTGTATTTTGGTTGGCATCTTTTTTTCTTTGTTATCCACATACTTCTCTGATCTCTGGTGACAGCTTGGGACAGAGCTAGGAGCTATGAGCTTTGATTCCAGAATTCAGCCAAGCAGGCTTGTTTGGAATGTGGCTGTAAAATATCTAGTCCTTTAATTGGTAGGTTATTTAAAACAAGTTTTTAAATTTGCCTAAAAGGAAACTTCCCAATTAGGCAGTCACTCTTTTTTTTAAAGGTAGCATTCTAACATTAGATACTCAAGAACTACTATATAAATTAAATTTAAATTGTATTTCTTCTCCCAAACATGGAAGTATTTCTTCAAAGACAAAGTGTATATATGGTGCAGCAGGCATTTTCATAGACAAATTAAAAAAAATGAAATAATAATGGAGGAATAGTGACCTACCCAAATTCCTTAGTGAGTTTCCATGACTGAGGAAGTTGGGAATCTTTAGTTTTAGCCAGACTTCTCTATGCTTCACCAACTATTATAGGAGCAAACCCCAATAAAATCAGAAAATGTTTATTTATTAAATTTATAGGCTGCCCATCTCACTATTGATACTATTTCAGAATAAATGTTTGTGGGATTATTCTACCAGTATCTTTCAATCAGGTGGCAATAAATAAGAGAGCCAGATGTTAAGGCTACCATATCAGAGAAGAAAAATCTGGATGGCCATTACATGACACTAGAGAGCTTTAGAACAGTGTAATATGCTTCTATCAAGTGATCTTCTGGATTTTTCTACATGATATGTGATAGGCCTATATGGTTCTTTTTAAAAATCAGGGTTAGTACTTCTTAGCATAAGTCTGTTCAGATCAGTAGCATTAAGCCTGTACAAATCCTATCTACCTTACACTGAGCTATTTAACTTGAGCACTGGAGATGAGAGGAACACAGTCCTATGCAAATCTATTCTGCTGAGTCCCATTGATTTGAATGGGATTTACTTGTAATAAATCACTATAGGATACCAACCTTTGTTCTTGGAAGGTCTTTGGGTTTGCATAATATAGTCTTTGAGGCGGAGATCACAATGGGGTTTACTCTCACAGTTGCTTATTATGAAATAAATCCTATTGAAGAACTTTTAACCACCAACTCTATGTAGGATTGTGCCCACTGCACTCGAGAGAATTGGGGTACTCCATTTTATTTATTTTTTCTCTCTTCTCCTCTGCTTTCAATAATGAGTTGTCTACCAAGCACCAGTGTAATTAGGAGTGCCCATTTGCACTGTAGAGAGATGTTATAGTTCTGGGTTAAACTGTTCTATGTTCCAAATTCTATCTTGATACTGCCTTTAAACAAATGCTGCTACTGTGGGGGAAAGAAGCTAGCAATATTTTCGGGAAGTCCAAGGGGGAAGGGGATTAGGGGATAGAGATTATAGGAAATGATGTATTTGTTTGTTATAGCTTAATGTATTATATTGAGATGCCCGGCTAGTACCCCAAATTGCTCTCGAAAGTTGGGTAAGAAGGAGAAGGGATGTAGGTTGGTGGGAAGTTGGAAGGAGGAGAGGTGGTGGGTTTAGAGGGTTTAAAAGGTTTAGTAAGTTGATGAGGGTGGAGGCAAGGCGGGGACTGCCGAGCGTTTGTTAAAAAATGTATTGATTTTCCTTTATTGTTTGTGTATATAAATGCATCATTTTATATTTTGTTGCATAATTAAAAATTAATAAAAATTTTATCAAAAAAAAAAGCTAGCAATATTTTGCATAAGGTTTACACCTACAGATGAGCAGTTACATTGAGGTCAGTAGGACTGATACCGGTATGATGTAAGCTGCTGTAGGAATGTGTCCTCTTGATGGAAGGTGAGCAAAAGGTGTGTAGGAGGCTATCTTGGCAATCTACTTGGCACTGGATTTGGTTATACTAACTATGCAGTCCTGTTTATTAATATGTGGACCTTGGAGTGTCTTCCAAGTTTGAATCCTGTCTACTAAAGAACTCTAAAGAAATTGTGCCCTCTGGAGTAAGATGGTGGATTCCCTACTGCCAGTTCTTTAATTCCAAGGAGTGGTCTGTTGGGTAGGAGAAAAAGTGGCAAGATTTAAGAAAGGTGAAAGTCACTATCTGGTGTACTCTGTGCCCATCCCACAGATCATCCCATGGGATTGGACAATTAGCACCCTCCAACGTTCCTACCTGCTCTGTGGTTTTTTTTTCTTTTTAAAAACAGAGTTTTTTTAGTTAAGAAGACTGACATGTCTCTTTTTTAATTTCCAAGAATGCCTGTGGGCTTCATGTTCTGAGCTTCATTTGGAAAAATTCAGGAAAAGGAACAAAAGAAAAATGGAGTGGTGGGAAGGAAGTTGAACGGGTTGGCTTCAAATAAGTGGGTATTTTCCACACCCTCAAAATATTGCCATCTGTTTGGTCTCTGAAGTAGCAGGATCTATTTTGTTGTATAAGAAAACTAAGGAGGATTAGAATATGTATTCATTCAAAAGAAAGGAATGATACTGATGGTTCGTCCTGTTGAACTGGGCAGAGCTTGTCTCGAAAGTAGAGGGAATTTGGATAGCAGATGATCTGCAGATTCCTTGATGTTGACAAAAAAAAAAGTCTTGTTAATGCTTGTGAGTCCTGAGACATTTTGATATGTAAACCTTACTCTGTGATTCATCATAGCTCTAGGATGAATCACCTCAGGGTCTTCCGCTGGGCGGAAAAGATCCATAGACTATCTCACTCTCCTGCTGTCAATGTTGATGAAACACTTAATGCTCAAAATTTAATCTGGGCCTTGCTGATTAACCCTGTTTGCGTAGGATCCTGCAAAATCGAGGGTATTTCTGGCACTTAAAGTAGCATTGCTATCTCTACTATCTGTGTGCTTTGAAAGAACCACATACTGTGCAAGGCAATTGTACAAGAAAGTATGGAGGAATTATAGGTTTGATGTGGTAATGTAGAACAGGGATCTCCAACCTTGACAAATTTAAGACTTGTGGATTTGAACTCCCAGAATTCTGGGAATTGAAGTCCACAAGTTTTAAAGTTACCAAGATTGGAGTATCCTGGTGTAGAAGGAAGAGATTCTTCTGCTGAAATTCTCACAATGGTAGGAGAATAGCAAGTCCTCTTGTACTCTTAGCTTTATAAAGCACGGTAATTGCTTACTTTTTTTTTCCTTTTAGCTTTTTCAATAAAGGAACCTAAAGAAACAAAACAGGCATGGGGGTATGTTCCTGTCAGAAGCAATGCAAGCATGTTTTGGTGGTTGTACTATGCAGACAGTCCCACTCAAAATTTCACAAAACTTCCTCTTATCTTATGGCTACAGGTAAGTTGGGGGTAATTATTCTAAATCAAGCTATTAAAAGCAGCTGAAAATCAGAAATATTATTTCCAATGTACCACACAAAATTGTATTGTTAATTGTTTGGATTTGTAAGTTGCTTGGAGTGTTTTGTGAGCTTAGCCACTGCTTTTGAAACATGATTACCAAAATAAGCCAGGTCATTTGCAAATAATTATAGCTGCATAACACTCTAAGCCAGGGATGTCAAACTCGCAATGTCACGTGTCGTGACGTGTTGTGACTTTTTTTCCATTGTCGGCAATGGGGTGGGTGCGGTTTCGGCATGACACATCCGGTGCGGGCCGGCAGTTTGACACCCCTGCTCTAAGCCAAAATTGAGGAAACTATATTATGCTAACCTTCCTTGGAGCTCCATCCTACTTGTTATGTGTTGCTCGTTAAGCTACTTGGAGTATGGAGCTTGTCATTCCTTGCTAATATTTCCCTCATCTCAAACTATGGAAGCTTTTAAAGATTCAAAGCACTGATCTCTGGCCAAATATAGCGGAAGGTGACCAGCAAGTCAAGAATTGGGAACAGCAATTCAAATTGTAAGGGCAAAAACTAAATGATGGCATAGTATAAATGAGCTATAGAATTTCATTGTGGCATTTCATGTAGTCAGGTCCTACGCCTATACAGGTAGTCCTTAATTTATAACCATTCATTTAGTGATCATCGAAAATTACAGCAGCATTGAAAAAAGTGACTGATGACTGTTTTTCACCCATATGACTGTTGCAGCATCCTCATAGTCATGTGATCAAAATTTAGATGCTTGGAAATTGGGTCATATTTATGACAGTTGCAGTCTTCCGGGATCATATGATCGGCTTTTGCAATCTTTCTGACAAGCAAAGCCAATGGGGAAGTCAGATTCACTTAACAACCAAGTTACTAATTTAACAACTGCAGTGATTCACTTAACAACTGTGGCCTAGAAAGATTGTAAATGAGGCAAAACTCCCTTAACAACTGTCTTGCTTAGCAACAGAGATTTTGGACTCAGTTGTGGTTGTAAGTCAAAGACTACCTGTAACAAGCAGGAATTAAGTTTAGCTTGGAAAAATTCAGAAATTCTGCCTGCTGGGCATCTTTTAAAGGCCTGCAATTTCCATATAGACTAACATAGCACTTGGCTGCCCTTTCTGAGAAAAAGTTCTACAGGATTCTATCTGGATTTGCGTTATAGTCTTGGAATGGAGCCATTATGTTCATCACACCTCCTTTTCTTGGGAGATAAATGGAAAAATAAAGATAGTAAGAAAAATGTTTGATGTATTCCCCTCCATTTCTCATCTCTATGTTTCCACAGGGAGGCCCAGGAGCTTCAAGTTGCGGGTATGGAAATTTTGAAGAGATTGGCCCTCTAGATGCTGATCTAAAATCAAGAAATACAACTTGGGTATTTGTCTTAACTTATAGTGGGAAGATTGGGCATGTTCTGGCAGGCTACGTAAAAAAAAAATGGCTAATTTCCAATATGTTGATTTTTGTTTGAAATGTAGACTTTGAGATCTTTCTTCCTTCTTTTCCTTTAAACAGCCCATTTACCGTATGCTTCTGAAGCTGTCTATTATTTAAAGTGATCTTACTCCTACTGTACATCTTATTCAGGAGCCTAATAGATTACTTGTCTTTATGCCAGGAAATCTTTATGTGCTCTATTTTTCGGTATTATCCTTGTGTTAAACAAACCAAGTAAGACTTTAGATATTACTTTGGATTCATTTTTAAAGATTACTAATAAGGCTGCTCTTCACTATCCTGAAAGTCAAATAAAAACATGTATATTAAAAAGATAAATATATATATACACATGTACACACCAATGTATGCATAAACACACAGACAGACAGACAGAAACATCTAGATAATTTATAAAACCTTAAAAGAATGAACTTAAAATTGGGGGAAATTTTGTTTAGAACCACAAATTAGATATGACTCTGCAAAGTTTGCAAATATTAAAAACCAGAATAAAGACTTCTATGGCTGAGGTTGCCTATGAATAAGAATAGCTAATGCTAAGAGATATTTAATAAATGCCTCTAGGCTTAAAATATAGCAATAATAAGTAATGCGCTATCCTTTCAATGCAAAATAAGCTCTCCCATGGTGTCTTTCTGGGAATCTTTCAAAGATTCCTCCTTTCATTGTGATACCTTTATGCTGCTCTCCCTCTGTGTGTGTTGCTGATGTCAGTGTTTCCTTTGGATGGTGTAGCTGCAGGCAGCAAGTCTTCTCTTTGTTGACAACCCTGTTGGCACCGGATACAGTTATGTTAATGACACCCTTGCCTATGCCACTAATCTCAGCATGGTCGCTTCGGATATGATGGTGGTTCTCCGAGAGTTCTTTAAATCAAAGGTGGAATTCCAGGCAAGTACAGCTGGAACAGCCCATGGAAAGCCATATTGTCCACTACATTGTATGAAGCCCATAAACTACACATTAGCACCTACTCAGGCATTGCAAAACTGAAGTACACATCACACAAGTCTTTTAAGCTCTGCTGAAATTTATCAAATGGCTTTGGGAAGGAAACCTTGCTTAAATTTCTTAAAATTGCACATATGCTGGCTTCCTTGCAAATCAGCATCTTGATCAATTGGGATCCTTGTTCATGCCATTAATAGTTATGCTTGCAAAGGCTCCTGCAGACTGTTATCCTGAACAGTATCTGTTAGAGGGCAAGCCCTGTTGGGAGTGCTGACATAGCAGGAATTCACAATTTGAGCGTGCCTGAAGTCTAGATTTAACCCCCCCCCCTTTTTCCTCCTTCAAAGTCTCTCAGAATATGAGGCAAATGATGGTATGTTGAAAGGTTCCTCATTCCTGCTAGCGTAGAGATTTCTCTCTTCTGAAAATTGGTCTAATGAAAGCCAGCCCATGTGCAATACTTTAATGGAGTGTTTTATAATCCTAGGCCTAATTTTGGCTGGAAAGGCTTAGGGCGTAGGACCAGTCCTAGGAAGTAGGTTTTTACTATGATCAGAGGGAGATATGAAGGGTCCCTGCAAATTCATTGGGTTGCTCTGTCATTAAAATGGAGTGGATTCTCTAACTTCAGGAAGGAATAAAATTAAATGTTAGTTTTGTATTTTTGGATTGAAATCCCAAATGTCCTAGTTGATGTGTAAATTACTTCATTTGGTGTACGGGTAAAACATGAATTATGACGGGTCGGTTAATGTTACAACAGACCCCCCCCAAAAAGGGGGGGTCTGTTGTACTTACAACCATAATCAAAGTTCTGGCAATTGCTTCCCCCCCCCGTGGTGACATACCGTAATTGCATTTTGAGTGCTCGGTAACCAGCTTGCCTTTATGCGATTTACAAAGCTTTTTGCCAGAAACCAGGGTTTGCTTAGTGACTGTGGCATTTGCTTAACGATTGCAGTAAAAAAACATAAAATTGGGCCTGATTATATGACATAAGCTGCTTTGCACTGTAATGAATCCCATACCTGTGGAACGGGCAGGACAGACATGCAAGGGGGTGTCTTTTACTTGGCCTTATAGCTGTAGAAGGAGGCCATTTTGCTTTGCTCTTCTGAGGAAAGATTTACCTGTATGGGCATCAAGCAAGAGGAAGAAAAGAGTAAAGGTTTATGTACTGAGCAATTCTTTTATTTTTGTGGAACGTTGCTCAAACTCTTTAATTTTTTTAATGCATTTTTCCTTTCAGACAATCCCCTTCTACATCTTTTCCGAATCTTATGGAGGAAAAATGGCAGCTGCAATTGCTCTGGAAGTTCATAAGGTAAAATTGATATTTTCCTCTCAGAGAAAAGGGATTCTCTCACGGTAGCTTAGATTTCTTCTGCAAGATCTTGAGGGAAGAATAAATGAGGCATATAAAATCCTCCTCAAATCAAGGTTGATTCCTGATTATTATATGGACACATTAATGTAGTTTCTTTGGTAACAAGATGGAAATGTTTTACTACTGCTTCTGGGATGTGTTTCTGACCTCCCAGTCTACTGTAGTCTATGACCCTTGGCTTTCTGATGCTCTCCTTTCCCAGCATTAACTAGATTTGACTGCCTTTGCTTTTTTCACATCAGTCAAGACTGGCTAAGTGCTGTCACCTGTGATGTGAAATATATGTATATATATTCCCATTTCAGGTGTGAAAGATCAGGTCTACATGTGGTTCAATTAAACTGATTTATTGTTATAGACCAGTGGTTTCAACTTTTACTTCATCACTGACCCCCTTTAAATATCTTTTGTGGCCACAGACAGTGGCCATGGACCTCCAAGACTTAACTCAAGATTTAAAACATAGTATTTCTTCAAACCTTCATGGATCTCCAGGGATCTGTGGACCACAGGTTGAGAACCACTGCTATAGCCTATGCACCATAAACTTCTCTACTAACAGCACCTGCTTAGAGTTAGATAAGAGTCATGTGAATATGTGGACTTTGCATGAGACTCAGGCACCAGGTGCAATCTTCAGACCAAAAGATATTGTACGTCCCTGCTGCAACCAGTTGTGTAAGCGAACATTGGCAGTAGGAGCCCTGGGTTAGCTAGTGATTGAGTAGCTACTCTTTTCCAATTATCAGAAAATGTGGAAGAAAATTAATGTGGGAGGGAGGGAGAGAAGGAAGGAAGTAAAATGTAGTGTATAAATTACATAATATCAAGTACATTTTTGATTAAAGAGATCTTGGGAGGACCAAGCTCATCAGATGTGTCTGTTCCAGACTTGATTCCAGGCATAGACCTGATAACTAGCACAGTGGAGGCAAAGAATGTTAGTACTGAGCTAAAATAAACTGCATAGGCAGCAAAGTCCACTGACAAGATGATGAGCAGTTGATCACAAGGCAAGTCCCACCCCTTTTGTCCATTCGTCATTGCACAAGCTCTCAGAGGGGCAAGGCTTACACTCCATCCACCACTTTCCTGATCTTGACATGCACACAGGTCCACCTGTGTGTGAAATTGCTAGAGATTTGATTGTTTTTAACCAAGAAGCATCTTCCTTAGCTGTAGCATCAGCTAAGAAATTGACCTACTTTAAAATTCTGCAGTTCCTCTTTGCCTTCTTCCTACCCTTAAGGGAAGGTGCTTCAAAATATATGATACATTTACCTCAGAATACTTAGATTTTAATTAAGCCTTAATTCTGTTTTTTAAGGCTATTCAAGCTGGAACAATCAAGTGCAATTTTCATGGAGTAGCCCTTGGTGATTCATGGATTTCTCCTCTAGGTATATTGATGTGGAACTAAGTACATCTGTGCTATTGTGTATCTTCCAATGTATTTCTTGCCTCTTTCTGGCAAAGTCTGAAAAAAAGTTACGGATGTTTTAAGATTCGGTACCAGCAACTCAGGTTCAAGTGAGAATTAGAGGGTTGGTTTTATCCCAACTTGACTTCAGGTACCTTAGGATTAAAATCTCTTCTCTCCATCTTATCTGTATAAGATGAAATTATTCAGTTCTGCTTGCTTGTCAGATAATTTTTGGAGACTGAGGAAGTTTAATATGGAGTCCTTGGTGCTCTCTGAGCTTAGTTCCTTGTTTGCAGTTGTTTTATTACATAAGATAAGATAACCTTTATTGTCATTTTTTTTACTGTGGGCACAATGGTACATATAAAAAATGAAATTTAGTTGGCTTTAGTTGGCTTTCAAAGTGAAACACATACATGACACACACCTAAACATACTATATACAACATATGTATAGACCCACACTCCTACATATAGATAACAAATAAATATTAAACACTGTCCATCTTGAATATATAACAGAAGGAGGAAGCTTGAGAGTTCACAAGGTTAATGCTGTATAAAAAGAATTGGTTGGCCTTTTGCTGCTTGTTTTTTTGCATTCTAATCAAATGTAAATTATGTCAACCAAACCTAGATTTAAGAAACATTATTTTGTTTCCATTTTTCAGAAAATCAGTTCCAACTTCTTACCATCTTCTAATTTAATCATTGTATCCTCAACATCGTTGGTATCACTAGTAATGTTGCATAAATCCTTTCAAAGAAGTGCATGTGGCGGCAATCAGGAGCAGCTTCTGAAACAGTTATGTGAGTTTTTAACAGTTTGAAGAGGTGCTTCATTTTGATTCTTTCCAAAACACAACCTTTAGAAGATTTGCAGAGCTCCAATCTTTAATGGCTCTAATATCCATCTTCCAAATATGGTCATGACAACTTTTTAAAGAAAGTTGTCACAACTGTAATTTTTTAAGAAAATATTGGACAGTCATTTGTCCAGAATGATATAGGGTCTCCTGCTTGTACAGAGGGTTGGATTAGAAGACCTTCCAGCTCTGTTATTCTGTTATTCTTGGTAGTTGATGAAATTATTGCCATAATAGAAAAACATGGTGGAGCTTAACTTGGGCACTACCCAAACAAACAATGAATGAGTTCTTTCAGATGTTTTGAACAGAAAATAATCTACTTGTTTCTAATTCTCCCAGCTTCAATTAAAATAATAATTAAAAGGATATCACTATATAAATACTACATGGGATGTCAGAATATTGATCGCTGACTGACAACAGTGCCATTTTGACTAAAAGTCAGAGAGCTTTTCTGTTGTGATGTACTTTTCAGAGGATTCCAGTTTTGGATGCTACATGAGCAAAAGTGCTCACTTGCACAACCTAATTGGCTTGGGAATTTCAAATTGCAAGCACAGGAATATATGTTAAAATACTAACTTGATTACCTAAAATTTGCAGAAGTCTTGGATTAATTTGTTTCAAGTTTTCAATTCTCACAAGCTTTCTCTCCAATGTAACTCTGCAAATGTTTTACTGAGGAAAAGGTATTCTTCATTCTCTGTTTATTGAGATGAATGTTTTACTGTTAATATCCCAGTGAAAGTCATTGGTAAGGGATTGAACTGAGTTGATTCAGATAAATTCAATTCCATACATGGAAGCTTCTTTTTATTATTTCTAGAATAAACAACACTATGTCTTGAAACCGCTTGTATAATAAAAATATCAGTTATCATTTACTTTTAATTGTTCCTCCTAATTTACACTTTCTACTTTTTTAGATTTTACCATGCATTATTATATAATGCAGAGATATTGGAGACTAAGAGAAATGAGAAACCACTAATGATTGAATAAACAGCTACTTACAGATAGAAGAAAATGATATAATATTTTGTTAGTCAATTGCTTATGTATATCAAAGTAAAATAAACAAAATAGCAGTAAAAAGACTCAGACACTGTTAATTTATATATGAGATATCAGTTCAAACTAATTTCTAAATCCATTCACCACTTTCAATAATCACATCAAAGGCAAAACTACATGATACAGATAGCTCTGTATGCCTTCTCCCTCTGCTGTAAGGACTTTTAATCACATAGCCGGTGGCTTAAGATTAAGGACGTAGTTTTCCTCCCTCCCCAACTGTTCCTTTTCCCATGGCAGTTAAAAGAAAGGTCACCGTATCTATTGTCCATTAGAGAAATGCAGGTGTGGAGGGCATTTTGAATAGACAAATGGCTGGAAAGAAAAGGATTCCTTGCCCATCTTTTCTATCCTACCATGTATCCTTTATTCCACCTGAAGCCACTTACAATATTTTCATATGAAAAAAGGGAACTGGGTAGAGAGGGAGAATTCACACAATTACATAAAATG
This sequence comes from Trimeresurus albolabris, assembly GCA_032467975.1. Classification (NCBI taxonomy): domain Eukaryota; kingdom Metazoa; phylum Chordata; class Lepidosauria; order Squamata; family Viperidae; genus Trimeresurus; species Trimeresurus albolabris. Next base: position 40,482 of record JANHFS010002200.1, read on the forward strand.
AAAAATTCCCCCTTAGTTAAAGAAACCATAGTCTTACAGGGGGAAGAAAACTATTATTTCAGTTCTACAGATTTGAAAGGATTTAAATAAATAGCTGACTTTGTCCAATCCTCCCAAATCTAAGCAGAGTTAGTCCTCGTTGTGATTTTTATGGGAGACCACCGGAAAATGCCAATATATTGCAAATTTTAATCCCCAAAAAAGGCAATGACAATCTACTGCCTTATTCTGTAAAATAAATTGATATGAATAAGCAAATACTCCAATAGTGATTTTATTCAGAATTTAAATAAAAATGAGAAAGTGGTAATTTAATAAATTTAGTATTCACAGAAATTATATTTTTAAAATGATATTTTTAACTGATAGTTGTCTATACTTCACATTATTGTAAATCTAGACAGCTGTTATTAACAAAGATCTGCATTTAACTGAATAATTTTAATTATTACTGGAGATCTGAAACATTCAGTTTGAATAGTACAATGCTAAAAAAAATGCTAAAAAGATTTATTGTTTTACTTTAAATCTACATATCTATAACATATAAAAACATAATCCACAATAACCTCAAGACAGAGTAAGAAACCTATAAAGGCTGCTGTGGTGAATATCAAAATCAATATACAATAAACTCCAAACCACTACCACAGAGGCTTTGACTAAGATATTGCTGTTAAAACAATTTCATATTTGAAATAAAAACATTAGTTGTAATGTTTCCAGTGTACTGAGATTTACTTAGCTAATTAATTTGTAGTGAAAGTGCCTAAATGGAAAATAAGATAATACAATAATAAAATGAAGTAAGAAATTAGGATATTAGTATCAGGAGTTACAGTAGTGACAAATGCTAAATGTTGGCATCTTTCTACAAATTGTGCAAAGTTGTACTTCATACAGCAGGAAGCTCAACATTTTATAATTTGACTGCTTACAGAAATGAAATTATTAGCATAAAAACTAGGAAGTTAATTATTGTATTGGAAAATTTTGGAGCACGGATATAATTTCATAGGTTATGTTGCTTCCAAGCAATATTAGATGAAATAAAGTTTAAAAAACTGAATCTCAATTGGAATGCCATTAATTTCCTGGTTATGGTCAGCATGTCATTTATTAAAAATAATTATTTTTGTTTTTTAAATTTCTACTTTTTTATCATGGCAATATGTTGCTAGCACCTGTCAAAATCATACTGAATATGGAAAGAACAGTGGCATCATCAATAAAAAAGATGGATATCTATTAACATAGATATCTCTTTTTCTGTTTCTTTCCTCTCTTTTTCTCTTTCCTCTTTCTCTTTCTCTCTTTCCTCTTTCTCTTTCCTCTCTCTTCTCTCTTTCCCTCTTTCCTCTTTTTCTCTTTCCTCTCCCTCTTTCCTCTCTCTTCTCTCTCTCTCTTTTCTCCCTCTTTCTTTCCTCTCTTTTTCTGTTTCTCTTTTTCCTCTCTCTTTCTCTTTCCTCTTTCTCTCTTTCCTCTCTCTTTCTCTCTTTCCTCTCTT
>JANHFS010002200.1:84237-94450 GCA_032467975.1 Trimeresurus albolabris
ATACCCAATTCCAGCAACCGTTCCTTATATGTTTTAGCCTCCAGTCCCCTGATCATCTTTGTTGCTCTTCTCTGCATCTTTCTAGAGTCTCAACATCTTTTTTACATCGTAGTGACCAAAACTGGATCCAGTATTCCAAGTGTGGCCTTACCATTTCTAGAAGTAAATTGTAATTGGTGTACATAAGTAGATTTTTTTTTTAAAAAAAGTAACCAAGATTAAGAGCTGACTATACTCAATACGAACCTGGTATATCCCAAAATAGCTAACAATAGCTATTTATCTTTCTTTGTATTTTTTTATGTATGTTACGAGGTAACAAACATAACAGTTGGGGAAAGGGGGTAGATGTATCAAGATCTGAAGGGAGTTCACCAAATGGGTAGGCACTGAGAAAGAAAAATGAACAAGCTGTTATACGCAGAACAATCAAATCACAGTTAGCACAGAGAGAAACAGAACTTATAGTCCCTTGGGAAATAGGAGTAAACAAAAAAAAGTCTAAAACAGAACTGGGATGTGGTTGAAATATCGAGAAAACAGAGGTCCACCTTGAAGTGTAATCCTGGGAATATTATTTGTCCCTAGGCAGCTGTACACACAAGAAAATCCTTTTCTGGGTTTTGCATTAACTGCATTTGTTGGTCAATTGAGTCCTCTGTTAATGTGTGATTGTTCCACTTCTTCTGTTATCTTCTGCATTGTTAGTTCTTTGATTATAGTCAAAGTTTGGGTTTGTGTATCTAAGCTGGCATCGTGTTCTTTTATGTTAGATCTTATTTTATCACAAGCTGAAAGAATGGTTTCATGTATTGCTTTCAACATGGACAGGGTCTTTTCCTGGTCTTCATCCATATTCTTTTAATAATGTGTTAAGTTGAGGACTTTAAAATCAGACGTTAAAAATAATTTTATAACTAGGTATGGGACCTCTCTTTCATGTGTTTATAGATAGTCTTTATAGTTGAAGTAATTTGTCAAGCAAGATTTTATAGTCCGAGGTATTTCATTATCTTGTATAGTAACCAATGTTCCTCAAATAAAGAGATAGGAAGGAAATTCCCCACATATAACTCTGAAAGTCAGTAAAGGTTTACATTCATAGTTCAAGTAGACCAGTTATGCCACCAGATGTTCTCTTTATAGCTGAGTTTCTCACAGGTGGCATCAAGGTCAAAAGAGTCTTATCTAAAGTCTGGGCTTTGAGCCAAGTCTCTTTTAGGAAATAACAAGTTGCAATACCAAACTTTGCCACAAGATGTCATTGATGCTGTTTAAAGTTTTTTAAGTCCAAAATTTTTATAATCCTTTTTCCAATTTTATTTCTTTTTTGTAGATAAAAGCAAAAGTCTCCAATAAAAATAGGAAAATTTTTGGGCCCTAAGTTTCAGGAACATATAAATCCAATTAGATTAAAGTTGTTCTTTTAATGCTTTAATTCCCCTGAGTAGTCAGTCGCCGCTATTCTTAGAGGGTGGGATAGAAATTTGCTTCCCTCTCTCCTCACAGGGGGAAAGATACTTCAGGCAGCTTTTATAGGAAAAGAAAGTACTTAGAGTAAAGAGAAGATCAGATCTCACCCAGTTTCATTTGCGTTGCTTTCAAAGTGCTTGGTGGTAAGTTTGACTTCGTCTGTCTGCTGCCTAGTGATGGGCCATATTACTGTGGCCGGTCTTTCCTCTGCTGGTTTGGAGGGCTGCCCCGGATTGAGCAGAAGGGCTACCGCCCTCCCGCGATCAAGCGGGGGTCCCCTCCTTGCTCATCACCCCTACAGGGTGACTTTCAACCCTTTCCAGGGTCCCCCAGCAGAGCGAAACTGAATGTGGAAGATGGAGCTCACCTTCTAGCGGCCGTGGCGGCCACGATGGCAAACCAGGGTTTTGATTTATTAGAGGGGATTTCATATTATTATTAGAGGGTTAAAGGGAGAACTTGAGATAAGGGAAATTCTGGTCATTAGATTTAAAATATTTGGAAATTAGTTGAAAATAAGAATTTTATCTGTTTAATATTTAAAAATTAGACCTAAAAGAAAAAAAATCAATTATTATGAATATGTTTGATTTATTGATTAACCCAGATAATATATATATAATGGTTTTGATTTATTAAAGGGAATATTGTATTATTAAGTAGATGATTTAATATGGTGGGAATTAGATAACTTTTAGGCAACAGAACAAGATTATATTCAAATAAATAAAATGTGTATTTTGGATATTAGATTCTGTTATGAATTGAGATAAGGGAAATCTTGGTTACCTAAAGCCTGAAAATTATAAATATCAAAGGTTAAATTGGAATATTGATGGGAAACTAAAAATTGGGAAAAAATTAATAACAGGGTATGGATTGTTTATGAAGATTGAATGTAAAAAATAATTAAGATATGTATAAGCTAAAAACTTATTGATAAGTGTAATAATGATGTTTTTACTGAGTTGATATAATAAGAACTGTATTGGCTGAAATACGAGACAGTAAATGATAAGGGAAAAAGAGAAGAAGCATAACTTGAGACTTGTACTAAAGATTTTGTTATCGAACTATTGATTAACCCAGCCACCACGTTGCTTTTTAAATACTTAAATGTAACATTGAAAAATTAATAAAATATTATTAAGGCAGGAGTTCTTCTTGATTGGAAAACAGATAGCTTACAAGCTCCAAAGAGCTTTGTCACTGAAAATGGAAAGACAGCTTGTTTTGCAGGTTTGGCTAAACAGAGCTGGGCCAGAAATAAATAAGTCAGACACAGATGTAAGGTTTCAAGGAATGTTTTGCTGTGGGAAGATTTGTGCCAGTTCCTGTTTTGATACAAGGGAAGACGAATGCAGTTCCTGGCTCTCTGGCTTAAAAACATGATATAGCATTATACATTTTTACAATTGACTATGTTAGTTTATACTTTACACTTTCTCTTATCCTTGGCCCTTTAGTTGGCAACTGGCACAGGCTGCCTTGGAAAGCAGATGAGCATGGCCAGGAAAACCACAGCACGCAGCTCTCGGCAAGTAGTTGTGTGAAAAATCCTTTAAAAACATTCTGATGGTTGGGCTCACAGAAAAGTAATTTTTCTTTGCTTTCCTTTCTTTCTGAGTTTGCTTGAACTTAGTTGAACTTAGGCCAATGAATTGGAAACAGCCTTTTGAATCTGGCTAGCACTCTCTGCAAATGTCACAATTCCATTATTTCTGCTTTTGCAAATTCTGTACAGCAGGAGTTTGTAAACACACAGTGGGTAAGAGGTTATATGCTTGTTGTGAGCTGGCATTAATATATCAACATTTGTTAAGAATTAGAGTTTGCAAGTGCTGTCACAGGGCTGAATGGTTTTTGAACGAATAAGGTTATTGAGTGTATTTATGTAGCCTAGCTGTATGAAGACCATGCCTAATTATGGGTGGAGGCAGCAAGTAGGGGCAGGTACAATTCCCAGTAGAAGCTCTGGCCAGATCTCCCATAGTTTAATTGTGATGTTGACTGAATATTCACCTAAATCTATTCCATTTTGTGTCAATAAATGGCCTGTTTGAATGCTGCATCTTCCTATAAACATACAGGAGTGCATAGTGTAATCAGGTATCAGTTATCTTTTTTATAAAAACGTTTGTGTACTGTATTCATGTGCACACATGTACATGCGCAAACACACAGGTCTGTCTGTCTATCTGGTAGGATGCATCCACAGTACAGGTAGTCCTTGACTTACAGCCAGTCGCTTTGCAACATTCAAAGACAGATCAAACCATTATGACAGATCTCCCTAAGGCAGAGGTCCCCAACCTTTTGGGCACCAGGGACTGGTTCCATGGAGAAAGGTTTTTCCACGGACCGGAAAGTGCATGGTTTGGTGTGCTGTCTGCATCCTATAGATGGGGCTTTGCTTGTTTGTGCAGACCGGTTGCTGGCATGCCGCGGCCCGGTACCGGTCCATGGACTGGGGATTGGAGACCCCTGGCCTAGGGGGTACTTACAAACTGGATTTAAAGTTCCAATGGTCCCTCTACAAAGTGCTCTGCAACAATGAGAAAAGGATGATGGTAGCAGGTGAGTGTGTGTGTGTCTGTGTGTGTGTGAGTGTGTGTGTGTGAGAGAGAGAGAGAGAGACAGACAGACAGACAGAGAGAGAGAGAGAGAGAGAGAGAGACAGAGACAGAGACAGAGACAGAGACAAATCTTTGAGCAAACCTGCAGATCTGAAGATTTTAGTTCTTTTTAGATATCTAGCCACATGGGGGTTTTTAGAGTCTAAAATCTGAATTTCTCCAGGAAATCTTGAACATTTGAAGATCTTTAGATCTGGGCAAGGCACAATTTGTAAGCCAGTAGATACATCTGGACAGTTGACTGTGCCCTGGAGGGATTTGCCCATACACAAAACAGCTGCCAGGAAGGGCTATCTCATCACCATGAACCAACTCAGCAGAAGTCAAAAAAGCCAGGTTGCTCCTGATCAACAATCTAGATGTCCTGTTTGCTTCTTTTTCTCCCAGTTCCCCCCTTTCCTTTTCTTCGATAAATGAATGCACATCAACCATTCACTCACCATTTACATGTTTAAAAATACCGATGTGACCCAGATTTTTTTTAATGTAGAAAAGGCAATCCTGCAGGGCTACCCTTTGCTTTCCTGCATATTAGCTTCCCTTTTAATTTGGATTAACTAAAAGCATCTTTTAAAACGGGGAGGATAATGCTTCTGGAAGATTCCCCAAGGAGGATTCCATTGGACATTACTGTTCCCATGTTTCCCAGCCTAGCAGTAAAGATTCTATTAGGGTTGCTTAAATTTTACTGTGTGTGCTAATTTGTAGCGAAGAAACGGAGGATCTATTAGCCATAGTTTTAGAAGAAAATGGGTAATCAGATTGCAATGGCTTTGTGATTATTTTTCTAGTGGCTTTATAAAACTAGATAGCCTAAATTAAGATCTGTTGTTTTTCCTTAATGAGGGAGAGAATTGCAGTTAGTTCTGAGTTGATGCTCATCCCCAGATCCCCATTTTTTAGTAACGTATCTCCCTGGGTAAGCTGGGTATTCTTCTGTTACAGCAAACTCAGTAAAAACATATATAAATCAGAGATAATGGAACAGAAGTTCTTCATGGCTATGGAAGCTAAGAACTATTTATTGGGACTCTGGAAATGGGACAGTTTAACTTTGAGAAGAAAAGATTGAGGCGGCTATCAAAACTGCTCTTCAGACACCTGCAAGGATATTGGAAGATGCAGGTGCAGAAGGCTGAGACTTTGGAGGAAAGAAGGCAGAAAAAAGGATGGGATTAAGTTACAGGAAGGTAGGTTCCAATTAAATCTTTTGAGAAGAGCAGTTTGATGGTGGATTCAGTTAGCCAGAAAGGTGGTGGGCTTCCTTTTACTAGTATTCAAGCAACGGCTGGGCAGCTGTCTTTCAGGAATGGTTTAAACCAGCGGACCCCAGTTTTTCTAACTCTGCAGACCAGCAGCGGTGGTGGTGGCAGGGGTGGGGAAAGGGATGTGTTCGCTTGCAGAACTAATCCTACACATGCGCAAATGGGGCTTTGCGTGCTTACCCACCACTTGTACAGCCTGGTTCCCAATGGGCCATGGGCTGGTACCGATCCCTGGACCGGAATTTGGGGACCCCTGCTTTAAACAAGAATGCCTGCCCACACTGAGCTATAGATTGGACTCCAGGGTCTCTTTCAACACTCTAGGATTGTTTTAACGATGCCTCCCCCCATGTTTTATTCAGAGTTATTGGACGTTTATGAAATGGAGATGAGCACCACCCCCTGTAGTCAGCAATGAGTAGAGGATTAATATCCACAGGGACTCCTTTACCTTTTATTGGATATTTATATATGCAGTATAGGTATAGTAATTCATTAAACCCAGTATTAATGAGATGCATGGTCTGTGAGACTGGTCTGTACGAGAATTCCTCTCCCTTACAATGTAAATCAGAGGTCCCCAACCTTTTGGGCACCAAGGACTGGTTATGTGGAGAGAGGTTTTTCCGTGGACTGGAGGGGGCGTGGTTTTGTGTGCTGCCTGCATCCCGCGGATGAGGCTTTGCTTGTTTGTGTGGGACAGTTGTTGGCATGCTGCGACCCGGTACTGGTCCACGGCCTGGGGGTTGGGGACCCCTGATGTAAATAGTTAGGACAGGAAAACATAATTGTGAAAATGAAAGAGATAGGAATATCGACATAGATAAAAAATGGTAGATTAAATAACATAAAAATACAGATAATCTTCAACTTACATGGGTTTAGCAGCAGTTCGAAGATAAAACGACACTGAAGAAACTGACTTAATAACTGATCCACACACTTACAATCAATTGCAGCATCTCCACGGTCATGTGATCAGATTTTAGGCACTTGGCAATCGACATGTATTTACAATGGTTGCAGCCTCCCTGGGTCATGTAATCACCATTTGCAACCTTCCAACAAGTAACAAGCAACGGGGGAAGCCAGATTCGCTTAATGGCCATGTGATTAACCGCAGTGATTCACTTAACAATCGTGCTGAAAAGGTCGTTAAGAGGCTACAACTCACTTAACAATTGCCTTGCTTAACAACAGAAATCCTGGTCCCAATTGTAGTTGTAAGTTAAGGACTCATTGTAGTTGTAAACCTATAATAATATGAAGATTGTAAATTAAACTAAGAAAGAAAATAGAAACCAGCATAGAATTAGGAGTAATATTAGGAGTAAGTAATAGGAGTTTAGTTTTGTATAATCAAACAGCTTTTGTGGGGAGGGGAAATAAAGTTGGTGATCTGTCCCGGATTATGAAAAACCCTCACAAGAAAAATCCTCACAGTCAGCCTAAAAACGTGACTAATGAAAGCAACGCCATTTGAATTCCAGGCAATGGGGACTACAACCCCAACTTCAGTTGATAGGAAGCTCTGAGTAGGTACAGGAAGTGTCCAAATTATGACCACAGTGGAGCCCAAAATTTCTGCTGCTAAGCAAAACAGTTGTTAAGTGAGTTTTGCCCCATTTTACAATCTTTCTTACCAGTTGTTAAGTGAGTCAGCTGGAGGGGTTACATGAAACAACAACAACAACAACAATAATAATAATAATAATAATGTTGGAAGGGACCTTGGCGGTCATCTAGTCCAACCCCCTGCTCAGGCAGGAAACTCTGTACCATTTTGGACAAATGGCTGTCCAGTCTCTTCTTAAAAACTTTCAGTGTTGGAGCATTCACCACTTCTGGAGGCAGGTTGTTCTGGATAAAAGTTGGAATAAATGCAGTCCATCAAAAGACATATTTTAGGGGATATTTATGGCTGGAGAAAAACCATCAGTTTTTAAGAGAGAAGCCGCTGAAGTAACATAACTCTGAATTGTTTGTGGTTAGGTCCAATTTTGTTGGATTGAATGGCAATGTGTCTAAAGCAGGTAGAAAAAAAGACGGCAGGGATAATGGTAATTATATCTCCATCCTTGCAGTTATCAAGCAGCAAGTTAGTGCTCCTATAGTGTTTGTGCCAAAAGCATCCAGGCACTCCTGGATTGAAAGGATTAGCCAGTGACATTACTGTTGCCTGAGGGATGCCCAGTTGGGGATTCTTTTCATGTCCCTGGCAGGAGCTGGAGCAAAAGACAGGAGCTCACCCTGCCCCACAGTAGCACTTGGGTCTCAAACATGAGCTTGCTAACCTCCAATCCAGCATCTTAACCACACAAGCCACTGTGCTCCAAAAATGCTCCTATAAACCACAAAATTGTTTGTTGTTGCCATTGAATATGTTTTCCTAATGCAAATATTTCATCAAATCCTAGCAAATAATTAGAAAGATATTGGAGAGAATAGTGTATAGAATTAGGTTTGAAATAACTTTAGCCAATACAAAAAAGTTGTAATGGTGAGCATTTATCTGTGCAGTTTCCAGGAGCTGATCTCAACTGAATAACTCCTAACTAATTAACCTACATTGTATCTGAGAGGAGTATCTTCAGTCTTGGATTTCAAGTCCAATTTTTAATATGTCTCTGCAGAAGCAACTACAGGATTTAAATTATGAAAGCAGTATAATTTTACAGAAGTGATCAAATAAGGTGAATGACCATTGCAATTCTTCCAGATACAGCCAGCTTGCATGCAAATCTTTTAAGTCTTTGAAGTCAATTAGTTTGCTGACCTTATTTAGGGTTTAAACCTAACTTCAGATAAAGTGATTTTGTCTGGCAGATCTTTCAGCCTATAAATACCATTTCCTTCCCATGTTTCAAATGTCATATTTACCTGTGTTTGAGGACAAAGGATGCTCTGAAAATGGTATCTTAGGAGGTACACAATCCCCAAGATCTCGGCGTCATCTCCAGGAATAGGTTCATTATTATTTAGGATCTTTGTGGAGAAGTATAAAACTAGAGCAAATTAATATATATTGTTTATGCTGGACTGTTTACCTCCAGTTGCGAGATCTTAAGATGGTTTGACAATTTTGTCAGTGACAAAATTGTCAGTGACAAAATTCTGACAAAATTGTCAGAACCCCAAATACTCTAAATCCAAGTATGGCTCTTTACCACTGATGATGGCCTGGCCACTTTCCAAAAATTCCTGTCCCTCGAAATCTTTAGGGTATTTTCTATCTGTCTACTTATGATAAAATGGTTGACTTTTCTCATAATCCAGAAATTGTAAAGTATGAGAGGTGGGGTTCTTGGTGCTCTCTGAGCTTGGTTGTTTTCTTGGAAATATTTCATTACTCAACTAGGTAATATCATCAGAGCTAGAAGAGAGTTGGGCTTGCTCTCTGTTTATCCACAAGTGGCTTGTCCTGTCAATGTTGGTGGGAGGTTTCTTGGTGGCTCCTTGTAAACTATGAGAATTCTTGAAACATGTAGAATGATAAGATTTTGCCTCTTCCATGTGTGGCTTTATATTTCTCTTTCATCTAGCATGATTTTCTATTGAAGATGATTTCATAAGTCTTTGGATCATGGACACGAAGTTCTGGAATATTGTCTAATATTTTGAAACAATAATAGAAAATATTTGTAGCTCGGGTTTTAGATTTTGGCAGTGGTTTGCTCTCCAAGCTTGTTTCAATTTAGTTTCTGAACTTTTTGTTACCATTTTCCTCTCTGACTACAATAGGGGGAAAGTAAGATTATATTGCTTCAATAATTCCCACTCATCTTTCCAAACATTTCACTGTGGTCTGTGCTAAAGAATATGCCAACAAGTAGAGCCCATGGCTCCTGTATTTCAAATTGTTGCTCTGCAGGAGATAATAAAGCATTTAAGTGCGTTTTTATATCACATGATCTCAGATCAAGATGTAAAATTCATTCCTTGTCCCTTGACTCTCAGTTCTGAAACACAGACAAAACATTCTGTAATCCCATGCTGCCACGAATTAGTTCTAATTTGATTAGAAATGTCCCACCAGGGCATCCTACTCTGTTCAGATTATGTATAATTAATGCTGTGATCAATTAGATCTGAACAGTTAGTCCATCTAGAAGCAATAACAAGAGCTCTGATTTTTTTTTTCAAAGAGTTTCGCATAATCCTCTTGTTTTATTGCTCTTTACGATGAGATTAAAAAAAGTTCTTCAATTAGGACAACATTATGCTTCACACAACTGGAGAAAACCCCCGTCTGGTTCCATGTTACAACAATGTAAATGATACATTGGTTTAATTTTGCTAAGTGTGAGAAGAAGCACAGCTATTTTTTTTAGTACCAGGGGAATTTTTCCCAACCTACGCTGAAAAAAACATATTATACTGTTACTTACCTTCAGTTCTTGTAATTGAGCGGGCTACAGACTACATTAGCAAAGAAGGCTAAACATGTTCAAACCAAATCCCTGGGGAGACGTGGGTTAATTCCACAAATATTCAGTTTTCAACCAATTCAGCATTATTGCATTTTCACTTAACTGAAAAAGTTAAGTGATTTGATATGTGTTGATTTGATATGTGAACTTCCCAAGTAATTTTGCAAAGTTCAAGATTCAATTGAGGATTGATTTTCACAATCTGTTTGACTGGGCAATTTCAATATGAGACCAAATATATAGATAGGCAGATATATTGTGGCATTTTTATTTATTTATTTATTTATTTATTTATTATTTACATTTATATGTCGCCCTTCTCCCCAACAGGACTCAGGGCGGCTCACAGCATTATTAAAATACATAAATATACACCCCTAAAACCAAATTAAAAACAAATATTTAAGCT
>JANHFS010002200.1:111500-127136 GCA_032467975.1 Trimeresurus albolabris
AGGGAGGTAAGGCACCCACTGGAAAAGGGGGAAAAATGGCGGACAGCCTTGCTTGGTGACCCCCGTGAAATGGTCGAATGGGGGTCGCGACCCATAGGTTGAGAACTGCTGTTCTAAAGTATCAAGGAAATCCTCTGATTCTTCTCTAGTCATGGCAGAGAACCCCAATGTGCCAGAAGAGCTAGTCCCTTCAACTAACCTCAACATGTGTGCAGAACCTGAAATACAAAATTTAGAAAAGTCAGAAACATCTCAGAAACCTTATGACTTGAGGCATCAAAGAAGGCTTAATGAAGCCAAGCGGTCATGCCTGCTGGAGAATTGGGATAGCCTCTATCAACGTCATGAAAAATCCTGGGAGAAGCTGCAGAAACTCTGCGATGCATCCAAAGATAAGCTTTTCCCCGAGCGCATTCGTTCATTGGAAGAGGATATGGGTGGGCTTCTCCTACAATGGACAGGTTATGAATGCTGCCTCATAGACATCCAGTTGCAGCTAGGAGATTCAACACTCAAAGAGGAAATACAACACCTCAAGCTGATAAACAAAGAGCGTGAGAAGCTCCTACAGAGCAGTAAAGACTCTTTCCAAGCCGAACTTCAGGCAAAGGACACACTGAGCGAGAAGGCCGAGTCCGAAGTGACCCATCGTTTGCATGCGCCATCCCAGTGGTCATATGTGGCCTCCTCTCACTCCTCTAAGAAAGCCTCATCCTCTCATCTTAAGTCACAACAGTCTCAGGCATGCACCAGCATTTCACAGCAATCTTCTGTCACAGGCTCCTCCCGTTCTTCTAAAGCATCTTCTCGTCATAGCCATTCCTCCTGAGTCTCCAGGGCAGAGAGACTTGCCGCTCAAGCATCACAAGCACGAGTCAAAGCAGTGGCAGCTGCAGCAGCTTTATGTGTGGCAAAAGCAGAGCAACTGCAAAAGGAAGAAATGGCCAAAGCTCAGGCCAAACAAAGGGACGAAATGGCCAAAGCTCAGGCCAAACAAAAGGAAGAAATGGCCAAAGCTCAGGCCAGCCTTGTGTTTCTTCAGTACAAACAGGAGGCAGCAGAGATAAAAGCTCAGGCCAACCTTGAGTTTCTACAGCAAGAACAGGAGGCAGCAGAAATAGCAGCAAGGGCTGCAGCTTTACAGGTGGATGCCGAAGGTGCTGCCTTCATGCACAATTTTGAAGGGCCAGAATGTGGAAGCTCGTACAGCCGTGTCAAGGCCTACATGAATGACCAGAACGTGCTACGACATGAGCAGGAAGGAGCAACGCAGTATGAACAAGGAGAAGCTCAACAACCAGATGTGCAAACTAGTCAGAAAGCCGACATCGCACGATCTGGATCACGAGACCTCCCCTTCGGATCTGTAAAACTTAACCCAACAAACCAAGATGCATGGGGTAATCGGATTATCCCATTTGCAACAATGGAGACTCCCCAGCAGGTGGGCACACAAGAAGCCGCAATTCCTAAACTCAATACCAAGGCAAGAGAATTCCAGTCAAACCTTCAAGGCAACTCAAAAATGGACTTCTGACCCAATGAAGGTGATCGGCCTGCCGGACAGCGAGGAGAACAACTCCCGTATGTGTCATGGGAGGATGCCTTCATCAGGATGTACTCTGCAAAAAATTACCAGCCGCCTTCGGCACATGCTCCTGCTCTTGGGAGCTATGCTTATGAGGATCAACAAGAAGTCCCTAGCCATGCTCCTAATGACTCCAACACCGTACCACCTCACCCTGATTACAACTCCTATACAGCTCTGATAGACCCTCCAACATCCTCGAGAAGGAAAAAAGAATCACCCCAGAAAGGAAGGTTGGATTTGGCATCCAGCGGTATACAGAAATTCTCTGACAAGTCGGGGAAGGAGTATTTACTATGGAAGCATATCTTCATGAATGCCATTTACGATGAAGGCTTAGGACCAGCAGAGGAGCTCGGACATACGATAGCATGGCTGGGACCAGAATCAGCAGACATAGTGAAGGACATCTACTCATCCCAACTAGGTAATCCAGACACCGCCCTTAGCCAAGCTTGGGATACACTCGATCAGCAATATGGCGCATCTATGTTGACGGAGTCCTCGTTCTTGGATCATATCAACGAATTTCCTGACATCAGTATCAGCGAACCTCGCAAGCTGTGGAAATTTTCTGCCCTCCTCACACAACTGCAGACAGCACAAAAAGATCCCACCTTGCTAGGACTAATGTGTCTCGACCAGTTCAGGACGCAAAAGTCTATCGTTCAAAAACTACCACAGCAGTTAAGTGAAGAATGGATCAAGTTATCTTCTGCTTATAGGGCATAGAACCTAGGCAAACCCCCCCCCTTTGCTGCTCTTGAAGAATTCGTTGTTCACCAACCGAAGCTGTACAATGACCCTCACAGCCTTGGCATCAGAGAAAAATGGTTTCCAGATGCCAAAGAGGCCAGTCAGAACTCTGGCTTAACTAAGGGTCCATTACAAACTGCAAAGGGAAAAACCCTTGTATCCATACCCAGGAAGAATTCAGACGGGCAATTTTCGAAGAAAGCTCAACCTAAACCTCTGCAAATAAAGAAAGACCCTATCTGTCCATTCCATAAGTCCTCACATTCTCTGAACAAGTGCAGAGAATTTGGTAATAAGTCTCTGGAAGAAAGGAAAGACTTCATCAGGGAGTACAAGGTCTGCTACAAGTGTGGTGAGTCTACGGAACACATGGCCAAAGCTTGCGCAGCTAAGGTGAAATGCCATCTATGCAAGAGCGACAAGCACCCGGGAGCCCTACATCCAGACTCTGAGCCACTGCAGCAAGCAACCTCCACTCCCCCTCCAACCAAGGAGCCTCAGCATAGCTCCAAAGCACACCCAGAGGCAACCACGAGTGTCAATTGCACGGCAGTATGTGGTGACTCACCATCCCCTCGTTCATGCCACCAGATTTGCTTAGCTAAAGTCTACCCCTCTGGACGCCCAGGAGAAGCCGTGAAGATGTATGTAATAATGGATACACAAAGCAATCGTTCATTAGCTAGGTCAGCATTCTTCAACCTCTTTGATGTCCAAATAACGACGTGCACTGGGCCCCAGAGCACGGCGGGGAGGAAAGTCACTGGACTCTGCATAGAGTTATTAGATGGGAGTTCATGGTTCCCACTGCCACCATTGCTAGAATGGGACGCCTTACCAGATAATTGCAGTCAGATCTCAATGCCAGAAGTAGCAAGCAACATACCTCACCTGAGGTACATGGCTGATCACTTTCCTGCCCTAGATCCTGAAGCCGAAATCCTGCTTCTGTTGGGAGTAGACACCCCTGACGCCTTTGCCTGCCATGGAATGGTCAAAGGCCCAATAGGCTCCCCAATTGCCCTCAAGACGGAACTTGGATGGGTCATCTCAGGAACGGTCTGTGTCGATCGGCTGCAAGCTCCAACCCAGGTGAACGTCCTCGCAACTTCCATTCTTAGTAATGGGAGAGCATCCCACTTGAAACCATGCCAAGAACACTTTACGCTTTCAACAATCAAACCTGTTTTAGGAGTGACAGTGTTCCAGACCAGCAAAGACAATAATGACTTGGCCTTGTTGATAGAGGACAGAGAATTCCTGCAGCTCATGAATAAGGAATTTCTACAGGATGCCGCTGGGAGCTGGGTAGCCCCACTACCCTTTCGCACACCCAGGCAGCGCCTGCCAAACAACCATGAGCAAGCTCTTTCTCGCCTCAACAGTCTGAGAAGAATCTTGAATAGGAAGCCCGAAATGAAAGTTCGTCTAGTGGAGTTCATGGACAAGATGATCCAGAACAGACACGCTGAGCTTGCCCCACCCCTAAGGAAAGATGAAGAATGCTGGTATCTACCATTCTTTGGAGTGTACCATCCACAAAAGCCAGGTCAGATATGTGTAGTCTTCGACGCCAGCGCGCAGTTTCAAGGCATTTCATTGAACAAAGTCCTTCTTACAGGGCCTGACCTTACCAACAGTCTGCTCAGCGTGCTTATCCATTTCAGAAAGGAAGCTATAGCAGTCATGGCTGACATTGAACAGATGTTTTATTCATTCTACATCAGGGAAGATCATCGCAATTACCTGCACTTCCTGTGGTTCAGTGATGAACAGCACAACCAGCAGATAACAGAATACAGAATGCGAGTGCACATTTTTGGAAATGGTTCCTCCCCTGCAATCGCTAACTACGGCCTGCAATGCACTGCTCGTGGGGGCGAAGCCAAATATGGTGCAGACACAAGATGCTTTGTAGAACGGGATTTCTATGTTGATGATGGCCTGAAATCTGTACCCACTCCAGCAGAAGCCATAGACCTATTAAAAAGGACACGCCAGACGTTAGCGACAGCCAACCACAGGCTGCACAAAATTGCATCCAATAGTGAAGAAGTGTTGGAAGCCTTCAATCCCGAAGACCACGTTAAGGGGTTACAGGACCTCAATTTTGGCACCGATGTTCCTCTTATCCAACGCAGTCTCGGTCTATGTTGGACTTGAAAAAAGACATCTTTACTTTTAGAGCTCCGGCACAGAACACCATCTTCACAAGAAGAGGAGTCCTGTCCACAGTGAATAGCCTGTTCGACCCTCTAGGGTTTGCCGCACCAGTAACGGTCCAAGGGAGGTTCCTTCTGCGCGCGCTCTCCCAAAACACCACAGACTGGGACGAGCCGCTTCCGCTAGAACAGAAGCAAGACTGGGAGACGTGGCGTACATCCCTAAGTTGTCTCCAAAGCATCCGCGTGCAACATATGTATGTCTCCATCTCACCTGCCGCCGCACCAAAGAAAGAATTACATGACTTCTCAGATGCATCGACGAAGGCAATAGCAGCTGTAGGATACATCAGAGTCCACGGCGGGGAGAGCGACATTCACGTCGGTTTTGTCATGGGAAAGGTGAAACTAGCACCTCAACAAGGTCACACTGTACCAAGGTTGGAACTCTGCAGTGCTGTATTGGCCACAGAACTCACAGACCTGATAACGAAAATGATAGACCTTGAGCTACAATCCACCACCTTCCACATGGACAGCAAGGTGGTGTTGGGCTACATTCACAACCAAAGCAGGCGCTTCTACGTCTATGTATGCAATAGAGTGAAAAGGATTAGAAGAGCTGCAAGTCTTGAGCAGTGGCAGTATGTGCCAACAGATCAGAACCCTGCGGACCAGGCTATGCAGTCCATTCCTGCATCACAGTTGGCAGAATCGATCTGGTTAAAGGGTCCTGAGTTCTTGGCTCATCCAGACAGCCTGATGTCACAGAGACCAGAACACTATGAGCTTCTAGACCCAGATCAAGATGCCGACGTTCGACCTCAGGCACCCAGCAAAATGCTCAGACAGGACAAGAAAATGACTGTCCAGGCCATCTGCTTGTCGACAATGATTAAGGGGACAAAGAAACCGCCCTTTAACCATTTCCTAGAACCAGCCCGCTTCGAACGCTTCTCCAAATGGAGACCTCTCGTATTGGGCGTAGCAGTGATCATCCGTTTCCTGCATCGCGAGATAAGCTTCTCAGACAGCTATCTCCAAGCCAAGAGAGGGATTCTACGAAGTGTGCAACAAGATGCATACCCAGTAATATTCGAGTGTCTGAAGGCTAAGAAGCTTATCCCTGGGTCTAGTTCACTGCTAAAGTTGAACCCGTTCCTTGATAGCCATAACTTACTTCGAGTAGGGGGGCATGTAGATAAGGCTAAAATAGCCCCAAACATCAAGCACCTTGTCATCCTTCCCACTCATCAACATGTAATGAACCTGCTGGTCCAACACTACCATGAAACTGTCCACCACCAAGGCGAGCACTTCACAGAAGGTGTCATTAGAGCTGCTGGACTCTGGATCATGGGAGCCAAAAGGTGCATTGCTACCATTTTGTACAGGTGCCTGCATTGTCGCAAACAATGGGGCATGACACAACACCAGTTGATGGCTGACCTGCCACCTGAGCACCTTAGTCCCGGACCACCATTCACCAACGTGGGCCTAGACGTCTTTGGCCCTTGGTCTGTGACTGTTCATCGGAACAGAGGTGGTCAGGTTAACAGCAAACGTTGGGCCGTCCTCTTCACATGTCTTAGCATTCAAGCCGTTCACATTGAAGTCATTGAATCCATGGACTCCTCCTGCTTCATCAACGCTCTAAGAAGGTTCCAAGCCTATAGAGGCCCAGTTAAGGCATTTATATCTAACTGTGGAACTAACTTTATTGGAGCCTGCAAGGAACTACAGATTGACGAAGACACTCGCCTCGATTCAGCAATTGACGAATATCTAAAGGCCCAAAACTGTGTATGGACATTTAATCCTCCCCATGCATCCCACATGGGAGGAGCGTGGGAACGCATGATTGGCATAGCCCGCAAAATCCTGAATTCCATGTTGACAAAGACACCCACGCTGATGCATGAGATTCTCACCACCCTCATGGCAGAAGTGGCAGCTATCATCAATGCTCGACCTTTGGTTCCAGTTTCCTCAGATCCTGAGAGATCCAACTATCCTCACCCTGGCCACTTTGCTAACCCAGAAGACAGGTGACTGGCCAGCACCATTAAGGAACTTTGTTCCCAAAGACATGTATAAACAACAATGGAGACAAGTTCAACTGCTCGCCAACACCTTCTGGAAGCGCTGGAAGCAAGAATACTTGTCTACCCTACAGGATCGCTGCAAATGGAAGACCAAAAAGCCTAACCTCGAAGAAGGAGACCTTGTCTTGTTGAGAGACAAGGACGCACATCGGAACTCGTGGCCCATAGGGCTTGTGCACCAAGTTCTACCCAGCTCTGATGGACTAGTTCGCCAAGTTGAAGTCCAGATCGCGAAGCCACATGAGTCATGTCGTGACTCACAGACTCTCATTAAAAGGCTTTACACCAGACCGATCACCGACCTGGTACTGCTGATGAGGAAGACTGAACTTGAAGATTGAACCATGAGCTATGCATGTTTTGTGTTTACCTCATAGTCGCATTGTTTGATGCTATCCCTTTGCTTATTTTAGTTAATAGTTAGTTAATAGTAGAAATTGTATAATTCCAGGCGGGGAGTGTGCTGGTCAGAGTATATAGCTATCTTAGGAATTAAGAACTGTCCCCTTAAGGGAAAGCCTTCTGAGTAATCTAGTTTATGTTACCTGGTCATATCTGTGTTAGGATTGGCCACTGGGAGGGCCAAAACTTCTGTTTTGTTACGGGATATCCTGGCTACGTGCCAGTCAGCGAGTTCTCTATGTAGTCCAGCCATGAGGACTGTTAGCTCCGTTGTTATGGAAGAAGCTATTTTCCTTTTACCTTTGTGATGGGTCCAGATTACAATCTATATTTCAGAAGAATCTCACAGTAAGTTATTGTCTTGAGGATGCCTGATGAATACAAGTAATTTGCATTAATTCCCTCTGTGGAGTTAATCTGCCTGTATCAAGTAATATCCAGCAGCAATCTCCTTGCTTGATCTAGGACAATGTTCTTAAAAAAACAAAACAGCGAGAATCACTTGTTGTTTTCACACTCATGCTGTGGTCACAATTTCCAGTTCAGAGCTGAAGAGGTAAAATGAAGGAAGCAGCAGGCAGGGCTCCGGTGTAGAATGGAATGGGAGAGTGTGCTTGTCTGAGAGATCTGGGAAAGGAAACTGGCAGAAGGCTCAGGCCAGACCAAAGAAAATCTTTTTCACAAAACCTCCTTTAACAAAGGGACTGTGTTGCCCAACTTTATGCATGCTCATGAGGAAGGCTGGTTGTTCTGGGAATCTGATGCTGGGTTTGGTCTGAGGGACTGGGAGGCCCCTCCGTCGACCAATGAAAGAAGCTTTAGATGCTGCCTGGTCACTATGTTTTCTCAGTCCAACATCACACAGATGCAGACCTGCCCAGCCCAGGCCTAACATGGGCCACCCATCTCTGAGATGTGCACCCAATGAAGTTAGCTCTTCATGCAGGAACTGAGCTCTGAGCTGTTAATGGAGACAGATGATCACCGTTTATTGAAACTCCCAAAGGAAAGTTGACTTCCCTCTTGGGAAAGCTGCCTGCATTCGAAAGCATTTTCAAGGATTCCCCTCTCACCGGATTCAGTCCAGCCCCTGACATTTGAAAGGAATGTCTCTGGGAGTCCTTGAGGCTGATTTAATGGATCTGGGCAAGGAAGATGCTGGAGGGTAGGCAAGCAGAAGGGAAAAAGCAGTGGCCCTGCCTGATCCTTGAAGGCAAGCTCTTGTGATCCAGGAGGTCGGAGTGACCTTCTGGGCTGGTGGCTGAAGGACCTGCAGGGGCAGATTCAGCAGACATGGCAAACCACATTCATCCGCAGTCCACCAGTGCAGCCCCAGCCATGCTACACATCAGTGGCCACCATCAGTATGCGATAGTCTGCCCATTCTAAACTAATAACTGGCTCTTTTTTGAGTACCAGTATATTTATAGATGTTTGTATAAATTGTTTTTCAAATGACAGTGGTAGCAGACACTCGAGGAATGGTGCATCTTGAGTGGAAACCAACTGGCATTTAGGGAGACAAACTTAAGCAGCATCAAGCAGTGAAGGAGACTCCAGCTGTCTTACTTGGGGTTGGATCTGTGGCCTCCGTGCTGAAGTGGGGCCTCTTTTAAAGCATGTCTCTCCTTTCTGTAGCTCTGCAGTGACTGCAAAGCTAGCAGGGAGTATTCTACTCTTCTATAGAGTTGTACTAGTCATGTCCTAAAAGTGATCCAGGAGATGATCATAAGTAGCACCCAAAGTTTTGGAGAAATTGTTGTTGCTGGACCTTGTCTTTAAAGCATGTGTGGTCCTACGCATAGCAAATGACTGCCACTCCCTATTTGAGAGGAATCCCTGAATTTCATAAGGGACCCAGGTGCTCCACTTAGGGTCCCGCTGTCCTTTCTAACAGTGTCCAGACAGAGTGCCTGGGACATTCATCAGCATGGTGGAAAAAAAGGATCATTCTCGGTGATTTCACAGGTATTTCATTGAAAATCTCTTCTCTCTTTTTGATGTTCTCCATGGCTGTGTGTATAGATAATTCATTTAACTCACATCAAGGAAAGACTGGAATTAACACTGAGAACTGAGGTCTTCTCAACAGTTTCGAGAAAAAAAGTATCAGTGTTGTTGCTTCGTCTTCTGGTGTGTGCCCGCATTTCTTATTATTATAAATTTTATTAATTTCCAAATTTTCACCCCACATACAAACATAAACGAGCATTAATACAATATAGTTTTAACCTTCAAACATAAACATACATTAATATCACAAAACAGCCCGGTAACACCCCCTCTCCATGCCCACCCTTTCTCCTCCAACCTTCTACATCTCTCCATGGACACGGTTTGGAGCGCTAAACAAGCAACTGGGGAAACATCTTGAACAACTGAATTTACAGAGCTGAACATTCTTTGGTGTTGGGTAGTCCTTTTAGAAATGCTAATGAATGTACTGATTGAGAGATTTGTTAGGTTTGAAAGAAATGCTTTTGTTCTTTTGGCTGCAACACAAATGATTGATATGGAAAACATATTTGAAAGTTTGCCTTTTAAAAATTAGAGCAAAGCTGAATGTGCTTTTTTTTTTTTTGGACAACTAGAGATTCATAGAGCCAACTTTTTTTATTGCTGTTACATGGTCTTAAACTAGCATGCCTTTTTTTCCCTTGGGGTGTTGAAAAAGAGCTTCTTTAGTAACAATTAATTAAATAATTTTATCCTTTCATAGCATGCACATAGAGAATGAAGAATTTCCAGGGAACCTTGTTTTTGCCAGGGGCCTATTTTTTAGATTCTCTTGCATTTTATCTCCAGTGAAACTGTGACTCACGTATCTCATACTGCTATTGGAGAATCTTGTGTGCTAGTGGTATGTTACACAGTAAATTCCATTGACTAAGGCAGGGGTGTCAAACTGCCAGCCCACCGGCCTGATGCATCATAGCAAAACTGTGCCCATCCCATTGCCGGCAATTGCAAAAAGTCGCAATATGTTGCAACATGTCATGTGACATTGCGACTTTGACACCCGTGGACTAGGATATTGGCTTATTAATTGGCTCCAGAATTGAAAACTAGAGTGCTCCCTGTCGAAACAACAATACTATGCCCATTGCCTTTCCCCACTGCAGAGCTCAAGTGCTATTCCTCTCACCTATAATTATATCATTATGTTCCAATCATAATATGGCATTTGTAGAATCACCTCTCTCCGATAGCTTCTGTGCATCCAAGGAAGATTGGGAAGAGTGGGTATGCTCCAGATCCCTTTGACTAAATAGTATCTCCTGCCTGGATATAGGAAACACACCTCCTCTGTCACAGCACCTGCCCTTTGGAACAACCACCCTAAGAGATTCATGTGGTTCCTATCCAGATGACATTCCCAAAATCTTTAAAGATCTGGCTGTTTCCCCAAGCCTTGAGGTAGGTTGGGTACAGAGTTCCTGTTGGTTATTTAGTATATTGTTGGTTTCTTTTGGAAATAGATGGTTACTTTTTCTTTAATTAATTAAATACTTAAATGAAATTGTTGTCCCTATTGCTGAACTCTATCCTGCTGCTTTTGTAAATCCCTGTAGTGTTTGACTTCTCTTTAAAGAAGTGGATCATTTAGTGTAACCCTAGTGCTGGAGTGTCAAATTCGCAATGTCATGTGACGTGTTGCGACGTATCGCGACTTTTTTTCCATTGCCGGCAATGGGGTGGGTGCGGTTTCACCATGACGCATCCGACCCACGGGGCGGCAGTTTGACACCCCTGTCCTAGTGGGTTAAAGATGACTTAAGGTGGACTGATAGGGAACTTGAGGCAAGATGGGAGCATTTCTGGGGATATGGCTAAAAAAGCGATGACCAGCACGTGATTGTTTCAGATACAATTGTGGTTACTAGTTACTGAAAAGTCATGAGGTAAAAACTAGTGTGGCCAACATTGGATGTGATAATCTACACCTCTTGATGAAAATTAGACATTTTGCAAGGAAGAATAAATGTCTAATCTTTGCTATTAGGGTTTTCCTTGGGCAATGGCTATAAGCAGGGTTGGTAAAGGCTATGTGATGTCTTTTTTCCATCTCTGCTTAATTGAATTCTAACTTACAAATATGATAAATAATGTCTCCTTTATATATTATCTTAAAATACTCATGTGGTTTAAAGCATGGTTTAAAATGGTTACCGTACATTAAATGCACTTCAACTAACCATGCTCATAGCTCAGGTCTCTTCTCCTAAAACTCATCCCCCCCATAGAAAGCAACAGCATAGGGCATTGATTCTTGTGGAGCTCTTCTCATCTCTTCGAATCCATAGTGAAGTAGCAACTCAATTTTGAGGAGCTCTTCTAAGTCAAATCTGGTGAAGTTGGAGGTGGCCTCTCTTCCTAGTCTTTAGCCTTAGAGATGCTTTAATCTGGATTCCCATAGGAGCCCCAGTGGTGCAGTGGTTAAAATGCAGTATTGCCGACTAACTCTGCTCACAGTCTGGAATTCGATCTGGTGGGGCTCAAGGTTGACTCGGCTTTCCATCTTTTGTTCCTCCCTTCTCTTCAGTAAGGGAATGGCACTTCTGGAGTGACAAGCTTCTTTAGACCTTGTGCCCTTCTCTTCCTTCTGGCCCTGCACCATGAAACATCAGCAGGCAGTCTAGCGAGTCTCAAGTGTTGCCGCTTTGTAGTGCAAAGGTCTCAGAATCCCAGGCCCACTTGGAAGCCAAGCAAGTATGAAAAGAAGTGGATTGGGAGGGGATGCTGGTGGCGGAAACCAGGCTTAGTTACTGAATAAAATATTTCTGTATGTGGAAACAGCATGAAATAGTATTCCCAAGTTCGGTTGAGCATGGCAAAGTGGGATAGTTACTCTACTGTGAGGAAAAAGCACCCAGGGATTAGATCCAGCCTTTGCCTGTGAGTTTCTAAATAGGGAATGGGGATGGCTGGGTTGTTGTTGTTTTTTTTAGAATGCAGGATTCATCCTGTGCCTTGATATCTGATGAGCAGAAATGCAAGAAATTGCTAGATTTCTCAGAGATGAAAAGTTCAGTTTGTGCACTGCATTGTTAGCAGTCAGCTAATGGGTAAAGATGCATGGGAAACAACCATGGGAACAGAATTAAGGAGGCAACCATTGTTATTTATTGCCACATATTCTAAAAATGGTTACAGAACATATGAATCAATTCCTAAGCTAACCCTTTCCAGCTCTGTCCTCCAAATCTGTTGGATATTCAACTTTCATAATCCCTGACATATTCTCTCGTGGCTGGGATCTGAGAATTATATTGGACTTTAACTCCCACATCCCAGCCAGTAGAGAACTGAAGAGTTAAACTGATATGAAGAATATTGGAAGTGTTGGTTTGGCCAAATACAGATAGTCCTCGCCTTATGACCATAATTGGGATCAGAATTTCCACTGCTAAGCAAGGCAGTTGTTAAGTGAATCACATCCAATTTTACAACCTTTTTTTGCCATGCTTGCTTAGCGAATCTTAAATGATTCACATTGTCATTAAGAGAATCAAGCTTCCCCTATTGATTTTGCTTGTCAGAGATCAGCTGGGAAAGTCGCAAGGAGTGATCACCTGACTGTGCAATGCTACAACTGTTGTAAATACATGCAGGTAGCCAAGTGCCCAAATGTTGGTCACATGACCATGGGGATGCTGCAATTGCAGGGACTTTTTTCAGTGCTGTTGTAACTTCAAACAGTTGCTAAAGAAATGGTTCTAAGTTGAGGACTACCTGTATGCAGTACAGTATTTTGAATTACCAGAACTGGGCTGCAGAACCCTGAACCATCAGTAGATGATAGCAAAAAGGTATAAAACTTTTTAAATATTTTGCTACCATCTTGTGGTTGTTCAAATGTTTGCAGCTAGGTATGGTAACCCAAATATACAGTAGGTGCTCCTTTTTATTCCAGGAAAAGCTAGTGAACACTACAATTAGCTTCAGTTTTTCCTAGCTAAAGTCTCAAACAAACAATTTTTTTGTAGATTTTTAACTTCTTCAGTTCATTTTCTCATTGCAATTAGGTGTAATTAATAAATCAAATACTAGGGAAATAATTGCTTAGCTGTCTAAGATGTTTTATTCAGAGCTCGTAGGAAATATGGAAAAACACTAATTATGAAGAATGATGATCCGGTAAAACTGAAAAGTGTGTTTTACACTATTCATTAATGGTACCCTCATCTTTCATAACACCATCAATTTGGAATGTTTTAAGGACTAATATTTTTCAGAAATATGGTGCTTCACTGAAGAGATCCATAACTTGTATGCAGATTGTAAGGAAATTATTCTTCAGGTTTGACTGTTGAAGGAAAAGTCTTCATCATGGTTCAGTTGAAGCCAGGAATAAACAACATGGCAACTGCTTTAGAAAGAAGGTTGCAGTTTATTGAAGAGGAGATCCAGACAGAAAGATGGCTCTGGAAGAAAAGAGAGAAGAGCACATGTAGGGAATGGGTTTTTATACCCTCTGGGGCTCTTGAGGTTGTTTCCTGTTCCTATTTGAGGCTTTGTATTTACTGTGTCATGTACTTTGACCTGTGTCCCTTTGGCATCTGAGGGTTAATCCTATTATGTCCTGCCTTAGAGTTTGGGTGGGGTATGTAGATTTTAGGTGTCTTTGTCTTCTTAATCTTTTAGCTGGGGGCCTTTAACCTTCCTGGATTATTTACATTTGCATTTGTACAGAGCTGGTTTCTGCTTGGGGGAGGGAGACTTGGGGCTATTAAGAAAACTGGGCATGCTTTTCTGCCTCTTCAAGATCCTTTGAGGAAATATATTTTTCTGCCCTTTTAATATTGCCTTCTCGGGGGGGGGGCTGACTTCCCACCCCCCCCAAAAGATTCATATGTAGATTTTTTTGTATGACTGCATGGAGGTAGCCCTTGACTTACGACCACAAATGCTAAGCAAGATGGCTGCTAAATGAGTCATAAACTCTTCATTATATCACCTTGTTAAGTGAATCCCTGCAGCTATTAAATTACTAATACAATCATTAAATGAATCTGGCTTCCCCCATTGACTTCGCTTGTCAGAAAGTCACAAAAGGGGAAGACATGACCCCCGGGACACTGCAACCTCATAAATATGAGTCAATTGCCAAGGGTCTGAATTTCGATTACATGACCATGGGGATGTTGCAAGGGTCATAAGTGTGAAAAAACAGTCACTTTTTTCAGTGCCTTTCTAACTTTGGTCACTAAAAGAGAATCTGTAAGTCGAGGACTAACTGTATTTGAAATGTGTTTGAAATAAATTAACTCTGAAATCTCTCTCCCACTTCATTCTTAGAGGAGGATCTGATAGAATAGGAATAGGAATAGGAATAGGAATAGGAATAGGAATAGGAATAGGAATAGGAATAGGAATAGGAATAGAAATAGAATAGAATAGAATAGAATAGAATAGAATAGAATAGAAGGTGTTGCCAAGAGTGGTGAGGACAGCAGAAAAGATTATTAGTAGTTCACTCCCTTCTATCCAGGACGTGGCATAGAAGTGATGCTTGAGCAGAGTCTGCAAGATGGTCTGGGATGCCACACAACATCTTCACAACCTGTTTTCCTTGTTACCTTCTGGGAGGAGGGGCTTCATGGTATCTGAAGCAGAACATCCAGATTCAGCCATATATTACCTTGTTAAGTGAATCCCTGTAGTTATTAACTTACTAACGCAGTCGTTAAATGAATCTGGTTTCCCCCGTTGACTTCGTTTGTCAGAAGGTCACAAAAGGAGATCACGTGACCCACGGACACTGCAAACGGTCATAAATATAATTGCCAAGGGTCTGAATTTCGATTATACGACCATGGGGGTGTTGCAAGGGTCCTAAGTGTGAAAAAACAGTCAGTGCCTTTCTAACTTTGGTCACTAAAAGAGAGTCTGTAAGTCGAGGACCACCTGTATTTGAAATGTGTTTGAAATAAATTAACTCTGAAATCTCTCTCCCATTTCATTCTTAGAGGAGGAGCTGATAGAATAGAATAGGATAAGATAGGATAGGATAGGATAGGATTAGAATAGAATATAGAATATAGAATATAGAATATAGAATATGGAATATGGAATATGGAATATGGAATATGGAATATAGAATACAGAATACAGAATACAGAATACAGAATACAGATTAGAATAGAATAGAATAGAATAGAATAGAATATAGAATAGATTTTGAATGGGTGTAACTGCTTCAGCTGGGATGCTACGCTGTAGACAGGGTGATGGTCTTGGTGTTACTTGATCAGAGTTGTGTTCTGTAAAACCTCACTTCTGTGGGATCCCGTCCCCTTTTGGGAAGTGTGGAGATCCTGTACATTGGATGGAAGAGAGCCAGATTCATTTACAATACTCTTCCTTCCCCTGTCCTTACCACTTTCTACAGAGGGACGATGGAGAGCATCCTGTCATACAGCATCACTGTCTGGTGCCGAGAGTGGTGAGGACAGCAGAAAAAATTATTGGTAGTTCACTCCCTTCTATCCAAGGCGTGGCATAGAAGTGATGCTTGAGCAGATTCTGCAAGATGGTCTGGGATGCCACACAACATCTTCACAATCTGTTCTCCTTGTTACCTTCTGGGAGGGGTTTCGTGGTATCCGAAGCAGAACATCCA
>JANHFS010002201.1:0-11407 GCA_032467975.1 Trimeresurus albolabris
CTGGGTCTTTTATAGACTCTGACTTAGTCCTTATTGGAGCAGGAAGGTTAAGATAACCCATTGGTGAATATTCCATCATCATGCTGAGAATAGGCGTTCAGGTAAGACAACGCCCTTTCAGCAGCAAAAGTCACTGCTGGACAAAGTGCATTTCCTGGTAATACTCCACAATTGCAATGAAAAAAAACATGGCATAATGCAAGTTCCCAGTAAAGGGGGGGGATTCAGTTTGCCTTCATGTGGCAGCTGCATCCATATCTTGAAAAGTCATAAGAATAAAACAAAACCTAAGGGCGCATTAATAAACTGTGCTGTATTCAATTACAGAATTCCAAAATGACTCTATCAAACACTATTTCTCAAACCTGGCAACTTTAAGATTTGTGGATCTTAAAGTTGTGTGGATCTTAAACTTTCAGAATTCATGGCTGGCTGAGGAATCCGGGAGTTAAAATCCACACATTTTAATGTTCCAAGTTTGCTATACAAAGATAAAAAAGAATACAATTATTCTTTCTGATTAAGTAAGGTTCCACCAACAATGAACAGCATTTGGCCTGTGCTGCTAGGTTTCCCTTTGCTTTTACCTGTCCAAGCTGCAGCACTGATTTCTATCTCTTTATCTTGGAGATCCTTGTTTTCATTTAATTCTGGGATATAATACCAGAAGAGAGAGTGATTATAATGGATGAAGCAGAGAAGACTGTTCCCCTTAATCAAGCTACTCAAGATGGCACCAAGTGTTGTTTTGTTTGTAAATATGGCATTGTAGTTTATGCCTGCAGCCCACCATCTTGAATGTTTTTGAGGCAAAGTGACTGCTCAGCTTTACAGAAAGCTAAAAGGATTATTCTTTTTCTTTTTGAGCTGAAATGTCAGGGATCTAATGTGATATTCCAAATGAGTTGCATATCCTTCTTAATATGAACTGTTACATATGCATGTGTGGGTCTGTGTTTGTGTGTGAGAAAGAGAGGGAGGGAGAGGGAAAGAGAGAAAGATGGTGAGAATTTCTGGGCATAGTTCTTTGGTAATGTTAGAAGTAAGTCTTCATCCTGGTTCATCCAAGCCGGGAATAAATAAGCAACATGGCAACTGCTTTGGGAAGATGATTACAGTTTATTGAAGAAGCAGAAAGACGGTTCTTGCAGGAAAGAGCAGAGGAGAGAAGGATTGAGCACATGGGCAGTAGATTTTTATACCCTCTCTAGCCTTTTGTTTGGAAGTTTCCTGTTCCTGTGGCATGAACTTTGAAGCTATTTCCTGTGTCACGTATTCTGACCTGAGCCTAGGTGTGCCTCTCTGGTATACTTGATGGTAATGGGTTAGTCCTATTATGTCCCAAAAGTCATATCCTGCTTCCCTGGGGCTGGGCTAATGACTTAGAATTTGGGTGAGGTATGCAGATTTTAAGTCCCTTTTCTGCCCTTTTAATATTTCCTTCTCTGGGCTAACTTCCCTCAGAAGGAAGGAAGGAAGGCCTATGTGCAGCTGACAAGTCCATCCCTGATCAAGCAAACCAGCATTTTCCAAGCAATCCAAGTATCTACTTTGCTCCCTGACTCCCCCCCCCACTTATTACCACTTTACTTCTTGCTGGCAGAGCCGGAATATGGGGTGAGCAATTCTGCTTGCCCTGCACCCCAGGTGCATTGAGACAGAAAGAATTCCAATGTGACAATATGAATTGCTGAATAAAAAATATTATTGTGTGTTTTTTTCAGAAAGGTCACGATTGTGTTCATAGATGGAAAACTGCACAAAAAGGGTTTATGATCATGCAGTGAATGCTGCGGATCCTTTTCCCACTAGCTCACTAGTGTGCAGGGACATACCTGGGATGTAAATTGAGGAAGCGATTGTGCAATGCAATGAGAAGAGAAGCTTTCCCCCCAAGATGGTTGGGGGAAAAGAAGTGGCCACTCCTCCGGGGCATGATCCAGAGTCCAAGTGGGGTGCATATGCTTTTGTTCACATTCTCATCTCCCCTCTGCTCCTTTAAGCATTTTCAGTGTCTTTCTACAATGGCATTGCAGGCTTTTAACAGAATAACAGAGTTGGGAGGAACCTTGGAGGTCTTCTAGTCTAGCCTCCTGCTCAAGCAGGAGACCCTAGACCTCTGTGGGCAAATGTCCAGTCTCTTTTTACAAACTTCCAGTGTTGGAACACCCAGAACTTCTGAAAGCAAACCGTTCCACAGATAAATTGTTCTCACTGTTAAAGAAGTTTGTCCATAATTCCAAGTTGCTTCTCTCCTTGATTAGTTTCCATCCATTTTTTCTTGTCCTGCCTTCAGGTGCTTTGGAGAATAGCTTGACTTCTTTGTGGCAGCCCCTCAAATATTGGAAGACTGCTATCATGTCACCTGGTCCTTGTCCTCACTAGACTAGCCATGCCCAATTCCAGCAACCATTTTTCATATGTTTTAGCCTCCAGCCCCCTAATCATCTTTATTTGCTTTTCTCTGTACTCTTTTCAGAGTTTCAATATCTTTCTTATATTGTGGCAACCAAAACTGGATGCAGTTTTCCAAGTATGGACTTTCCAAGACCTTACAAAATGGAATTAACATTTCACGTGACCTTTAACACTTTAGAACATGATCCACAACTGCCCTGTGGAACAGAATGAACCAAGAGCAGTGCGCAAGGTGTATCCAGAGTTGTGTTGTCCAAGGACCTGTGTGTATGTGTGTGTTTTCTGGAGCAGGGGTAAGAACTGGACCAGAAGTTGTGTTTAGAGGCTCAGCCTCAGATCCCAGGAGCAGGAAGCATGAGATGCTGCCCCATCATCCCAACTCCTCTCTGGGTTGCCCCCCAAGGGCAGGAGGGGCTCTGCTCACCTGGGAACCTCTTCTACTTTCCAAGGACAGGAGAAAGAAGGGAGGGGACTCCTGATTTATTAGCTGTCCTTTGGTGGGTTTTCAGCAGCCCCTGCAGCCTGCTGGCGACCCTGGGTGGGGGCTGCTTCCTCTTCTTCCAGGCCTTTCAGCTCAATCCCTGCTCCTCCCTGGACTTCCCTTTCCCAGCCCCAAATGGCTCCTCCATCCCTCAACAAGCTGCTGCTGACTCAATTCCCACCCCAGCTTTTCCTCCAGAGGGGAGGAGGAAAGGCCTTCTTGCCAGAAAGTTGGGGGGAGGAAGGGGGCTTTTCTAATGGATCCCCAGAAAAGGAGAAAGGGGAAGAGCAGAATCGAGCAACGGCCCTCTGGGTTTCTTCATGCTTCTATTTCTGGACTCCTTGGCAAAGGGGAGTTTTTGCAGCTGAGCATCTGCTTTCCAGCCCGGCTTCTCCCTCCCTTTCCTTCCTCTTTGCCTCTCTTTGCTTGGATTCATCCCTCCTTCCAGAGAGCAAACTCAGGATCTGGAACAACCAAAAGCAGCCGCCCTTTCTGCACCCACCGGGTCAGGGGCCCGGCTCAACCTCCTGGGTGAAGAAGGACCCATCTTGACCTCCCAGTTCCGTGGGCCCATCAGACACCCCTGCAAGGCAAGCGCTTTCCAGGATGGGTGTGTGTGTGTGTGTGTGTGTGTGTGTGTGTCTTCCACACAAGACCTCCCAGAATCCAAGAGTGTGTCAGTCCTTCCACCCCTGAGAAGCTTTGAACGTCTGGCCTGAAGTCCTGCCCTGCCTCTTTAGTGAGGCTTAGGACAAAATCCACGGCCCCATCCAGCCATGCAACTGCAGGCCGGTACTGGCCTCTAACTGACCTTGGTTGCCACTGAAAAAGCTAGGCAGACCTGGGCTCCACTGGAAGATCCCTGGGAAGGGAGACCACCAGGGAATTTCAAACCTGTGCTTTAGACTGAGAGGCTGAAACGAAGGCAATGGCAAGTCACATTCTTATTGTCAAGAAGACACAGCATGAACGTACCTATGTGTATAAGCGAGACAAGCTTGACCGGAGGCATACTTTGTCTTTTTAAAGCAACATGGTTACTCTAAAACTACTTGTGTTTTAGTTTTGCCTTCTTCTTGCAATCTTGACAGCTCCCGTCAGCAGTCCCAAGAAGGTCACACACCCATTTGCACTCTGATTCAGGTGACCCTGAGGGCACAGATGTACCCCCAAGTGGCCTCAATGGCTCTCAGAGAGCTAACCACTGACCTTCAGAAGGCTAAAGACCAGATGTCTGAAAGGAATATAAATCCTCCCATCCCCCACCATTCAGTCAGAACCGAAGAAGCTTCTTGGATGAGAAGTCAGGTTTTCAAGGAAAAAAATCAAGAAAGTCCAGTTGCCTTTTGGAAACAAGCACCTTTGGGACAACCATGACCTGGATGACTGAGAATCTCCATAAACATTCCTTCCTGATCGTTTTCTGTCTTTCTAATAATACAGAGGAGAGAGAGAGAGAGAGAGAGAGAGAGAGAGAGAGAGAGAGAAGGGATAATATGATTTGTGGATATTTTTGGAGATTTTTTTCTTCATCTCTCCTCTTTTCCCATCTTACAGAAAACACAAAGCAGCAGAAGGATTGTGCCTTGCGCGTGATCCGCCACAGGCAGCTGCTTCAGTAGGCCTCCGTCAGGCTCACCATCATGTTGCCATGTGAAGCAGTAAAGGGCTGGGGGGGGGGCTTCTCAGGTTTCTCCCCTTCCTGGTCTCTTCCCATTATCCTCAAGCAATGCAAGTGAAAAGCCAGGCCATCTTGTCTTCTCCAGCAGGGAAGCAGATCCTCAACTTTATTTGCTGCTCCCAGGGTGGTTTTGTGGTCATGAGCCTCCTTCTCTGCCTATCGGCTTGCACGGGGTCTAAAGAAGGATTTGGAGTGCTTCAAGGAAGTCTGCAGGAGTGGAGGAGGGTAGAAGGCTGCATGGAGAGGCCACTGAGGGGGGACAGACTAGGGGAGTTAGGAGGGTCTTTTAGGCTGGGTCTATCAATTTGCCACAGTCAACTTGCCGTGGCCAACTCACCATGGCCAACTTGCTATGGCCTGCTCACCACGGGACAACTCACCATGGCCAACTCGCCACAAGACAACTTGCTGTGGGACAACTCGAGTTGTCCCACGGTGAGTTGGCTGTGGTGAGTTGGCTGCAGCAAGTTGGCTGCAGCAAGTTGGCTGTGTCAAGTTGTCCCATTCTGTTCTGGAGAGAGGCAGGATCCATTGACTAGGAAAAAGGGGTTAAAGCATTTTTTAAGTCTGGATAAAGCACCTCAGATAGATGCCTCCCTAATTCACGAAACTGTAAGAGTGAACACGAGGAGGTACAACATAATCACAATGGCAAAGTTTTGTTGTTATTATAACCAATCTCAGTAAAAGTAGTGTTAGCATTCTTGTTGATTTCCTAGTCCATCCATCTAATGGGGCTGAGAGACCTACTTACAGCCTTCTGCAGGACAGCTATCCTGGTACAGGCAGATTAGGACAGCTTATTAATAATTTACATTATTTAGTAATGTAAATACACAGTTTTGCTGTATATTAAATAGACCAGACATGCGCAAACCATGGCTCACAGGCCAGATGTAGATCCAGGCAACTAGTAATGCTGACCCATAAGATTGTAAACTTTTAATATTATTATGTAAATTATATACATTAACTATATTGTATATTTTATATGCAACTCGAGACAATTCCTTTCACTCAGTGCAGCCCAGCAAGCCAAAAGTTTGGACACCATGCCATGGACCCTGAAGGACAGGCCTCTTTAAAGGCTCCTGTGTGAAAAGGCTCTTCAGCCAGAATTCCTTCTTGTGTTAATGGAATTGTGACAGGTATGAAAGCACAAAGCAGCCCCTTCAGAAATCCCAGGGAAAAACCTATTCAAGAAAGTTGAACAAAAGTCACCTCGTTAATCCCCTTCTGATGAAATATCTCTCCGAGGTGGCTTAAAAAACAAGGTGACTCTACCGATTTTCAAGATAGCCTCTTTCTCTGAACAATTCCTAAATTCTTTCTGATCTGAATCCCCCCCCCTTTTTTTTTGCAAATTAAACCCTTAGATTGATCTATTCTCCTATGCAACACGGCACATTTCTGTATATTACCTTCAAATGGCAGAAATAATGGGAAAACCAGGGTGGAGATGGTGAAGAAGGAATCAATAACCAGATTGAGAAAGCAGGAACAAAACTGGGATGAAAGGAGGGGGAGAGAATGTGACAGGAGGAAAGAAAATGACTCGATTTCCTTGGGCAAACTACTCCAGACCAGAAGATGAATCTTGAACTAAGCACATTGGCATCCAAGCTACTCAGGACTCTTTTGCACCCGATGCATGCTGGTTTGTTTGCAGCAACATTTTCTGGGATTCTCGTCTGACCTAAAACTCCCTCTCCTCTAACTCAGAGCTAAATTATTTGGGAGAAAAACCTTATCTTTCTGTTTGCTAAGGACCACAAATGTATCGCTTTTCTGTTTATCCCACACTGTACTGTGAAATGCTGGGAAGGGACAGCCAGATGTATGTCAATATCATACTTACTGTATTATTTATTTTGTGTGCTTTAAGAAAAATCTGCATTTATTGTCATTCATCATTTTGAAACACAGTTTATTTATTTATCAAATTTTTGACATTGCCCATCTCCCTCATAGAGAGACTTTGGGTGGTGTACAAGTAAAAAAAATATTAAAACATAAAAACAGTATATAAAATTTACCATTTAAAAATAAAAAAATAATATTAAAAGTTAATTACAAAGAGGGGGAAGGCTTCCAGGCACTCCTCTGTGATCCCATGCAAGGCCACAGAGCCACGTTTTCTGAAAGGCCAGGTGGGTGGGGGCCTGCCTTACCTCAAGGGGGGGGGGAACAACCACAGGGATATTTTAATCTTGTGGACAATTTTTCTGGTATGTGCTATTTTATATGCTGTGTTTCTGTTGCTGGGCAGGGCCCGTTTTTTGTGATCTTTCAGGTGAGTTTTGGGCAATTCTCCTGGGTGCAGAGAGTTTGGGGCAGCTGCTGTGATCATCACAGCTCCTCCCAATCATTTCCTTTTTGCCTTCATCCTGCCATCTGCAGAAGGTAGGCCGTGTGCATATACTATCTGTAAAAATAATATATGCATTTACATTGTATTTGATTAGAATGTCATCTGTCATTATTTCTGTAAGCAGAAGTGTTTACCATTGCATTTTATATTTCACTATATAGTTGATGTCTGTATATCTGCATAATGCCACAGCAAACAGATCAAGATATAAATGGGCAATATACATGATGTCTTTTATTTTCTAGAATTATCTTCTAAAAGAGTTCCAAAGAGGATCATTCTCACCTAATGCTGTCTAAATGGAAATTAGTGGTACACCGGCAACATTAGCAGTTCACACACATTCCCTTGATGTTTGAAGCAGGCGTTTAGAATAGTAAGGCCTTCCTTGGACCTAAAGGGATATAGAGAGCAATATCATGCTCAGCCACACACACACAAACACACACAAATCTAATAACAGTGAACACCAGTGCAGTTTTCCATGTTGCGTGAATGCAGCTGTAGCGAAAACACAAGGCTGCCATCCAGTTTTCAGCAACCCAAATGCTTGAGCAGGGGGTTGGACTAGAAGACCTCTAAGTTCCCTTCCAATTCTTCTATTCTGTATTCTGTATATTTTTCGGTGTGCATTAAGTCTGCCCCCCTTTAAGCAAGTGAGAGAAAATCTGTATAGTCTCTCAAAATACCTTTGGACATTTAAAAATATTCCTTCCCCAATTTCTTCTTGCAGAGACAAGGAAAGCACAATCCTTCCAACCCATCACTACATCTTGGTTATGCTGTGGCACAGAGTTGCATTGGGGTGGATGAATTTAACGAATACCCATCCTGACCTTTAAGGAAGACCTAGCAGACTCTTTCATCTCCATGTGATTTGTTTCTCAGGGAGAGTTTAGCCTCAGTTACTAACAAGAAATCATTATTAATTTCATTTAAAAGAAAACATAGCGGAGGCATTTCTTAAAGGCACAAAATATCCCAACTATGGAAAATTGTTTTTTGGGAAAAAGGCTGTGTACATGTGTTCATTATTTACTAGCTATAAATCAGAAATACATAATTTACGCATGTATAATTTATATAAATCATAAGATTTATATACTTAAAGATATAGTTTTAAATTATTCTGCCAGGAATTAAGGAACCAACTCAGAACTTCTTCAGTCTTCTCCTTCTCTCTCTCTCCCTGTCCTTCTTCTCCTTCTCACAGATGAGCACAGAGGGAAGTGGCTATGTGCTCTCAGAGAGAGAGAGAGAGAGAGAAATCTAGCTTGGCAGACGTGACTCCACAAGTTCATGGAATTTGGGATGTTCCTGGTGATTTGAGGGATGGAAGTCCTATTTTCTTTGGAAGACTGCAAGTTTTAAAAATACCCTTTGTTCCTCCAAATGCCAGAATCCTACCTTTGGCACAAGAGGAGGAGAAGAGAAGCCATTTCAAATGCCTGAGGATCCTAGCCTTGAGTTAAATTGCTATTCTTATTTGGCTAACGCTGGGCAAAAGGTTCCTGCAGAGAAGAGCAAACAAGCTAGGATAGAGGGAGGCATAGCTAAACAATCACTCAAGCTAAATAAATAATTACTTCTCAGACATGAGCTAAAGGAAACTTCCATCTGTTTACCTTGGCTGTAACAAGTCCAACAGTTCATAACGGTGAAAAAAAAAATCAAAATGCATTTAGTTCTGAGAAACTAATTGGCTCCTTTCAAGGCTTTCAAAGTTTAGAGCACGTTGCAGAAGCTACATTTTCTAGTGGTGAAAGCAGGAATCCCGTCCACTAGCCAAACTCAGCAATACAAGGCTTTAAACGCCATAACCAGCACTTTGTATTTCATCTGGAAACAAATTGGCAGAAGGTAGAGTGCCGATTTAACACAGCATAATCTGATCTCTTTGAATTCTTCCAGAGACCAACCTGGGTGCTGCGTTCCGTATCAATGGAACATCTGGATTAGACACAAAAGCAGCTCCAAGCACAGCAGGTTTCAGCGGTCAGGCCTTGGACATGCCTCACAATTTTAAGATTGTTTTCTTTCAGGACAAGACACAATTAGCAGTCCAAACAAGAAAAGGAACTCCTGCTGTTGTCTTATTCTGAGAAACCAGAGAGGCCTACATCTGAAAGTACCTTCCGACTGTGTTTCTACTCCTTCGAGAAGAATGTAGTCCAAATCAGAAACGCTTTACCATCTTTCTGGAATTCTAACCCTCACAATGGATTCATTGATCATCCCTCATCCAACCCAACAGCCTTTAAAGGCGGAAATGGAGAAACAGAATTAGTGTTATCAGCATCCTAATAGCAGCCATTCCAACCCTTGGATTAAATAAATAGAATAGAATAGAGCTGGAAGGGACCTTGGAGGTCTTCTGGTCCAGCCCTCTGCTCAAGCAGGAGAACCTCTACCATCTCAGACAGGTGACTGTCCAGTCTCTTCATAAAAACCTCCAGTGATGGAGCGCCCATGAGGCAAGCCGTTCCACTGGTTAAATTTCCTCATTGTCAGGAAGTTTCTCCTTAATTCCAGGTTGCTTCTTTCTTTGATCAGT
The DNA here is from genome assembly GCA_032467975.1 of Trimeresurus albolabris. Taxonomy (NCBI): domain Eukaryota; kingdom Metazoa; phylum Chordata; class Lepidosauria; order Squamata; family Viperidae; genus Trimeresurus; species Trimeresurus albolabris. Next base: position 9,506 of record JANHFS010002201.1, read on the forward strand.
TTCCAGTCATTGTTTCTCATCCTGCCCTCTGGTGCTTTGGAGAATAGGTTGACCCCCCTCTTCTTTGTGGCAGCCCCTCAAATACTGGATCACTGTGTCCCCTATTTCTTCTTTTCTTTAGACTAGCCAAACCCAAGTCCCGCAGCCGTTCTTCATATGTTTTGGTCTCCAGGCCTTTGGTCATCTTAGTTGCTCTTCTCTGATTTTTTTCCAAACTCTCACCATCCTCTGCTGGTCCCTTATTGTCCAATTATATTTGAATAAATTGTTTTGAGAACAGTCTCTTCAACAGTGGGCTGGTTGATGATCCGTTGCATTCCATTCCCAGGGCTACGACCTTGAGATGGTGCCTCTGGAAGGTATGATGAGTTGTTAGCCCCCCTTCCCCCTCCCTCCCTTCATAGCAGATTGGCAGCTAGCGACTGTGAAGCACAAGCACATGATGGCAGTTCTGACAGCCCCATGGCTAATGGTATGCCAGGAAGTCAAGAAGAACAACAGAATCAACTCATGTTCTGATCCTCAAGCCAAGAACACCTCCAGGCCAGCTGCACGTGTGAGTGACCATCAGAAGTTCGGTCCCTTCAGGGCAGGTAAAGAGGCAATCTTCTGAGACCCATAGAAAGGGAAGGGCTTCTATTACCTTGCTGCAAATATGCTTGGTCCCTCAGTCCTGGCAAGGGGGGGTATAAAACGTTACGTTATATGCAGTGGAATCCCACTCATTTACACATAATAAATCCCCATGCATTAACATATATGCATGAAGACAGAGGTACATCATATGGGCACCGTTGAGAGAAACCACTTAGAATTCAGGGAATTAGAACATTATTGGTCTTAAAAGGCAACAGTTTGAGATGAGACTGATCTAAATGAAAGTGAATTTGTCATTTCTCCTCTTCCCTCCCCATTTTGTCCTTTACTTTCTGAATCACATATGCACAGGTGCTTTAGTTTCGGTCCAGCCTTAAATATTAAAAAAAAAGGTTTAATTTTTAAGCATCAAAGGTCTTTCACAAGATTGCCGAGTTAATGCCACCACCGGATGGTTCTGATTCTTCCATCTGAGGTGACTCCCACACGTTCTGCCTCACGAGGGGTGCAGTGCTTCAGAGAGCTGTCACAGGCACCACATGTCAAAATGCCTCACAACAACATGGTCGACATTTCCCAGCTTGTCCCGATGAGAAATGCTTGATTAGGAGGAGATCGCAGGGAGCAGACCTTACAGAAAGGCCAACGAGGCTGCAACGGGAACTTTTTCTGAGAATGCCTGTCATCAGTTGGAGGGGGCTCTGCCACCCCTCAAGGAAAACCATCTTCCCTTTTACAGTCTGCCCATGATGACGGTATCGATGGTTGTCTCATTGGGTGCCAACATTCAAGAAGATGTGAGTGGTAGGACTTGAGCCAGGGAGGCCCCTTGATCCAGCATTTATGTTTCCCCTCTCTACTTTACTCACAGATGCTCCGTTTTCATTGTTGATGTTCTCCTCCCCTTCCTTTCCCTCTATTGAACTTGGCTGCCCACCCTTAGTTCCTCCTGTTCAGCTCCATTTTCCCAGGCTCCCGAGGACTGGCAGATGCAGTTTCAGTTTCCACCACGAGTATCACGAGGAATGGATTGGGGAAAGGATGGCATGCTTTCTTCGTATAATAAACAGAGATCCCATTTCCAGGCTGCTTTTGTGTTGTGCACATATGGCACACATAACGTGTCAATATGCCAGCACTGTGAACAACCGCCACACGGCATCTTCCAAAGGGGCTTTAAGGGTTTTAAAAATCAAGGTCTTTCCCTGATAGCTTGGGGTCTCTAGGCCAGTGTTTCTCAACCTTGACAATTTTAAGGCATGTGGACTTCAACTCCCAGAATTCCACAGCATTGCTGGCTGTGGA
>JANHFS010002201.1:17183-29954 GCA_032467975.1 Trimeresurus albolabris
TGTGGCAGAAGGCGGTCTCGGAGATACCCTGGTCCGATGCCATGGAGCGCTTTAAAAATGATAACTAACACCTTGAACTTGTCAACTTGTGACCACAATTGAGCAGTTGATCCTCCACATGGTCTTCTTACAGTGTCTGGAGGCTGAGTCATGTCATCCCAATATAGGTGCCATTTTGGGAGCGGCTGCAATTCTCAGATTGTGGGGAGGGGAGGCCCAAGGGTGTGGGACCCAGTGGGGCAGGAAGAAGGCCCACAGCTTTTGGATACCCAGTTGGGTGGGAGGCAAGTCTAAGGGACCCAGTGAGTCAGGCTGGGGGGAAGATATGTGGGTAGGGGCTGCTGCAACATCCCTGTGGTTGTGTGTTGTGTGATCATAACTTTGGGTACAGATCATAAGTCACTTTGTTCAGAACCATTGTAATTTCGAACAGTCATCAAACAAAAAGTTGAGGACTACATGTATAGGAAAATTATTCAGATCAGTCTGTTTGTTCTTTATATATCCCTTTTAATAATTATTAAGACATCAGCTGGTTTCTTTTGTATGTCCAGTGTAATATTTTTTCCTGTGACATTCTTGTAGCCTGTAATCTTTAAATGTCATTTTTAAATAATCCTTGTTCCTCTTCTATGGCATCTACTGTATTAAACATAGCCCATCTATAGAAGCAGACACTCTTAAAATTAACTTCTGGCTACATTGTTCAAAAATATTTTTCAGTATGTCCAATGTTAAAATATTTTGCTCTATTTTGCATTATTAAGCCAAATGGTGACTGTTTGGTGACTATTCTTCTCCTTTAAATATAATCTTTAGTTCCTTCTGGTTCCCTCTTGTGTCTGATCTTCAAAGTCCCATCCTTTTATATTCTTTTAAAAAGAATTCAAAACAAAATTATTTTCCTATAGGAAGAAATGTTATAATTAATTCCAAAATCTTATTCCAAATCCATCTGGATCCTTAGTCCGTTTGTAACTTTCCAAAATCAAAGTTTTAATCATTTTTTTTCTTTTTATTCCAAGAAGGATTTTTTAAGTAATTAAACTTGTATTTAAAACTTCTTTCATTAAGGATTGAAGGAAACTCACTTGTTGCTGTAAAACTTTTCAATCCAAAGTTCTTAATAACTGAAAATAAACTAAAAAGCAATATCTGAAAGTGATTAGAACAAGAGATATGCAAACATGGGATCCTTGAAGGCGCTGACCAAGGAATGAGCTACATAGCTATTCCCTCGTCTCCCACAGCTATAAACCCATCAGAGATCAGTGTCTTGTGGTCTCCTGGGGAGGAACAACTGCCTGGAGCACTATTGGGTGATCTCAAATGCTCTCCTTGTCTGGATACAAATTAGAAAAAGGTTCTACTTGCTGTCTCATCATTCTGCCAGGATCATCAGCTCCCCTTTTAAGCAGAACCAGTCCGCCATCTCTTCTCCAGGAGCCGTTGGTGCACATGCGCATGTGAGAGAGTCAGAGAAATGGCTCTGCCCCACCTTTTGCTTGCATGCATTCCTTCTGAGAAGATGTCCAAGAAGAGGAACGTGAACTTTCACGGAAAAATAAGAGTTCCCAGTTGTGTTATGCTGGTCAGCAGTGGCTTTATGGAGGACATCTTGGAGAAGTCAAAATAAGATAATGGAAAGGAATAGCAGAATCAAATGTGTCCACATAAATATAGGATGACAGCAAGTCATGTCCTCCCAAATTTCATTTTGGTTCTCAAAGAAAAAGGAGAGGCGGATAGCAGAAGAAATGCTGCATGTTACCAAGGGGTTTGGAAGTGGGGCTGAAGGGAAATGGTTCTGAGAGAGAGAGAGAGAGAGAAAGAGAAAAAGGTCCATATGAGAGATTGTGAGTGCACTAAGCAGGCTTGTGTAGCTACTAACTCAGCCTACATGGCCCTTCTCTGCCCACCTCTGGTTCCTGCCTCTGCTCTGGGAAGGGGTGGTGGCCTTAGAACAAGGGTCCCAAACCCCCAGTCTGTGGAACGGTACCTGTCCATGGCCCATTGGAAACCAGTCCACGCAAGAGGTGGGCGAGCATGCAACGCTCCATTTGCTCAAGGTGCAAGTGTGTGCGTGAAACTGTCCCCTCCCCCCTGCTGCCACTACATTGCCAGCCCACGGACTGGAAAGGTTGGGGTCTGCTTTCTTAGAAGACCCCTGAGCAAGCGAGAAGGAAGGAGTCTCTGCTGCACGTGTCGGGACTGCTGGACCTCCTGGCTGGACCTCCTGCAGCTGTCGTAATTGTTGCAGATTCAGTAAAGTTTGTCTTTCTAGAAATTTCAGTAAAGCAAGGGGCAGAGAAATTATTCCTAAACCAAACCTTTTTTTTTTAGTAATAGCAAGGACACAAGGTAGCCCCAGTTGTTTTTAAAGGTCTCCCAAGCCTCAGTAAAAACAAGCCAACAAGCCAGAGAGAGTAACATTAGACAAAAAGACAAAGGGAAACAGATGGCAGCAGAATGGCTGGCTTTATCGGGGAGAAGAATATTTTGATGGTGCTGCAGATGATCCTTCTATACAGGAGAGGTTTTAAAGAGGCAAATGTTATGGGGGACGAGCACAGATTTGAGTAAGAAGCTTCCTTCCCCCCCCCCAACCCCATACAATTCAGCAGTAATAAAAGCAACACAGGAATACCTGGTGCCCAAACCATTATTATTTGCAGAGGATTCTAGTTTTGAAAGTGCACTTAAAAAGCTCTCTGAACTCCACAGTTTTAATGTTTGCAACATTCAGAGGGCTCCTTAATTTAAATTTGGTCAGAGGATGAATGATGAATTGAGATATCAGTCTCGAATCTGGAAAGAAAGTGCTAAAAACAGAGCCAGATTTAATATGTACAAGGCTATTTGAAATTACTGTTTTAATGAAACCTGCTAGAAAAGAAGCTATAGAATGGCAGTCAGCAATAAAAGCAAACATTAAAAAAACACAATAGAAAGTAACAGTTCAAAATGACCTGTACTATAGCAAAATGTGCTTAATGGCACAGCAATGGGGACTGCTGGCATTTCAGACATGCCTGGGCACCCTTCCCAACCCATGCTGTATCTTTGTAGTGCCTCCCCATCCAGCATGGCACTTCTCAAACACCCCCTCACATCCTTGCATGCCGTCCTTGGCTTGTGTGGCAACTCTTGTGCATCGCCTTGCCCCCCTCTGCAACCCCAACCCATGTGGCCCCTCTCATGCACCTCTAGATAACCTCATCAACTGGAAGATGGGAAAATTTCAGAAGATGGGAGAAACACTTGCTTTAAATGACAAGGAGCAGTTTTCATCTGCGTTTCAAGAAAAACTTCCTAACGCTAAAACACTTCAGCAATGGCGCAGATGCCCTTGGAGGTGGGGAACTCTCCTTCACGAGAGATGCTGAAATATGAAAGCTGAATGCACGGACACATTGGGGGGGGCTGTAATAGTGGCTCTCTAAGCGGGCAGTGGTTGGGCTAAATGAGGGGAAGGTCCCCTGCATTCTGTTTCTCCGATGGCCTCCCCAGGCCACGGTGCCCTTCCCAGGTTCTGCACAAAAGCATTTGTATGACATACACATCCTCTACTTGGGTGTCTTTTCCTCTTCCCATCGGTTAAAACCGTGTGTGCGTGCACACACACACACACACACATACACAGTAATTTTCTGGCCTGCCAACCACCTTTATATTTTTTGCCAATGCCAAAAGTAAATGGTTTACATCCCATTAATATGGTTGGGGTTTATTCTTGCTTCCTGCCTCACTGAATCTTATTAAAGTTTGTTCTCACTTCCAGGATCACAGGAGTGGAACAAAGGATTACTTTTTCTTTCTTACTTTGTTAGGCACATTTGACCAAGCAAGATGCATCTTGGAGTGCAGTTCCAGAATCACTGAACCACTGGAGCTTTTTTTTGGGGGGGGGGAGGCTCAGGAAGAAGCTCTGCAAGCTCAGGAGGAGCAGATGCCTCTTTGTGGCTGTTTCCTAGAAGCCCCGTGCAAACTTGGCAGCCCAAAACTGCCTGGTGCTCAGGTGAACGCAAACCCTGAGCTGTCGGAGGGTCACCCTGCACCCCTCCTCATCTCTCCAATCCTGCTCTCTCTCCTCCCCCCACCAATTCCCTTGAGGAAGGGTGTGTAATCCCCTAGGGTGACAGTTAGAACAGTTACCGTAATCAGCCTCCAGAAGTTGTGGGTGCTCCAACATTGGAGGTTTTTAAGAAGAGACTTGACAGCCACTTGTCTGGAATTGTATAGGGTCTCCTGCATGAGCAGGGGGTTGGACTAGAAGACCTCCATGCTCCCTTCCAACTCTGTTATTCTAAACTGGGTGCACACCTTTCCTCTACTCTCTTCCAGGGCCATCAAGTAGATGGGGCAGAAGCATGCAGTGGGGTTGGATTGCTTGCAGGGAGCTTTTGGAACTAGGCCAAGGGCTACTTCTGGCTGGGAGGCCCATGTGGCTTAACCCTGCCTTAGCCTATTATAGGTAATCCTGGGCTTAGTAATCATTTGAAGTTCCAACCGACCTACCTGGGGCTATTTATGACCTGGGAGTTGCAGTTCTAATGGGTGCCCCCCTGGTCACATGACCACCTTTTGGGCACTCAGCAGCTGGGCTGCTTTTACAGCCATTTGCAGTGTTCCATGGTCCCATGATCACGATTTATGATGGTTTTGCTGAAAATTGGGATTTACTTCCAGTTTTCAGCAAAATCTCATCCAGATGAACCACTGTTTCACTTAATGACCATGGATTTGCTTGACGACCCTCCTCTTCTCTCCATTCCTGCTTCTCACCTCTGCTTCTCTTGAGGAAGGGCATGCAACCGGGTGCATCCCTTCCCTCTGCTCTTTCCCAGGGCCATCGAGTGGGTAGGGCTGAAGCAAGCGGTGGGGTCGATTTGCTTAACAACCACTGCAAGGAAGTAGCCGGGTGGGGTGGAGCCAGTGCCCTACCCTGGTTGCTCCTGAGCCCCCTGCTGAGATGGACGTTCTGTCCTAACAGCCCTTTTCCAAGGTTTCCAGAGAGGTTTGACCTCACGGACTTTCAAAAGTTGCTGCTGATTTGCAGTTTTTAATAGAATGTAAGCAGCAAAGTTTGAGCTGATGGTTTAAAGCACCAGGCTAGAAATCAGGAAACGTTAATTTCTGGTCCTCCCTTGAGCAAGAAAGCAGTTGGGTAACTTTGGGCCAGTCACTCTGTCTCAGCCCCAGGAAGGAGACAATGGCAAACATCTTCCAAAACCTTGCCAAATAACTTGTGCAGGGAGTCACAGGAGTCAAAAACCAATTTGAACACACAAGAAGCAAGATAATTATTTAATTTAATGTTTGCAAGCCTTATATGCTACTACATTTGAAACTGAGCAGCTTTTTTAAAAACATAAATAAGGTTAAGAAATCTAAAACATTTAATTGAGAGGGATAAGTATTATTAATTTTAAGTAAGTATATATTTTTAAAAACATTAGCTTTGTTCTACCTCATTTTTGGGATTCAACTGCCAGAACACCTTGAAGGGCTTTGTTTGAGTCTTGTTCTGGAAGAAATGGAGCCTCTTGCTATAACCACTAGGCCAGAAATCTGTGTCCTGCTGTGTCCAGAGGATGTGCTTTCCTCTTGATCGAGAGCACACACAAACCTCCAACCTCCTTTCCAGCCCATTCCTGAGAGTCAGAATTCGGCAATCGGTGGGCCATTCTCTTTTTGGAGAATCAGACTGTTACCCAGTTGGAAGACCCCCTTCCCCCTTCCTCCTTTGATGGCTTTCTTTGCATGCAGACCCTCAAATTCTGAATTCTGATGAGAGCTGTGAAATGCCGAGAGGCCGCAACCTGTGGTCTGATTCATTGCATGCCGATCCTTCTATGGCAGACAATCTGCACAGAAGGCTTGCTCTGCGCAGTGCCTGCCTTGCCAAAATTGGTTTCAGAAAGTCTGAATCAAGGCAGAATTTTTCTTTACCTCCCATCCCCTATAACGAATTGCAAACTGTTTCCATTTGTCCATGGCAAGCACACTGTTCCTCTTAATGCGCTAAGCTTCCCAACATGATGTTTAGCACATGTTTGTTTGTACCCACCCCCTCCTCAGCTGAAAGGCAGCCTTATAGTTTGCAAATGGGGTGAAACCATGGGGCGTCCTGCTGGTGCCTTGGCCGTGTTCCTGCTGCATGCCAGACTCTGTCCTCCAGCACCTTCCAGCCCTTCTGTGCGTTCAAAGCCTCGCCAGGAAACCGGGAGGATGAAAGGGAAGCAGGCACCCCAGAGGAAATGCTGCCACTGAGGCTTATCCTCCACGGGAGAGCATCAACTGTGGCTTGGAGTGGCCAGCCTGCGGCACGCAGAGCCATCCCCAGGTGGGTCTCCTGCCAAAGCTCTCCCACGGAAGAAAAGGCCGGCCTGTAGCTCTGGGAAGCCTGAAAGAGAGCAGATGGGGCAAATGCCTGGTAGGAACCTCTTGGGGAACATAACCTCAGGGAGTAGCTGTAATGCAATGTCTGTGCCAGAGCCCCAAAGAGGCAGATCTGTTCTTGCTTCTCCGAATCAGAAGGGCTGTGACCAATCTGTGGTGAAAGGAGCAGCAAGAGGCAGCAGCAGCAGAGAAAATCAACCAGGATTATGGACTGCCAACTAGTGGGACAGGGGCCCGATGATGAGAGATCTCTCAAAGGTCTACCTCCCTGGAATGAAAAAAAATACCTACATAAAAGCAGAAGTGATACCAAGGAAGATCCTCAAAGTTAAATGTCTATGGAGCTAAATGTCTATGGAGATTCTCAGTCATCCAGGTCATAGTTATCCCAAAGGTGCTTTTTCATGATCCTGTGTGAGGGAATGGAGCATTGCCTTCCCAAGGGCACAGCTGTGCTTATGTGGAGGACTTTGTGGTTGACAATCCAAGACAGGCCATCAGAGGTTCAAGGAGGGTGAATGGCACTGCTTGGAGAAGAAATGGTAGAATGAGAGCAAGGAAGACCTGCACTCATTTTGGTGCCCATGACTAGGAGGTGTCAAGATTGATTTGTTCTTTCACCTACATCTTCTCCCTTCGCTCATAGTTTGACAAGATTGTGGAATGCAAAAGTGGGAGGGATGGTACCTAGGCAACCGGACATCTCTGAGAGCTTGGAGCTGATAATGCCAAGGTCACTAACACAGGTGGCTGATGGAGAAGTGGACTTTTCCCATAACAAGAAGTGGTATTACTATGGGACAATGTGAACACCCGGTGGGTGAGAGCGAGGGAATCTATTGTTTAATTAAGTAAGCTTTCAAGTGGGAAAATCAGAGCTGGTTTCGCTTCTTCTGTGTAAATGTAAGTTTTCAGTGAAGTATTATACTCTTGGTAAAATTATGTTCCAGGAGTTTCTTTTTCTGGAAATGCCAACTGGACAGTTGACATTAGGAGTTTACAGCAAGTGCCAATCAGCCGGCTCTCTCTTGGACTTTCACCACTTCAATGCACAGATGAAGAGCCTCCATACAGCCATTCAAGAAACCTTCTGAAAACCATGTGCTCCTGGCGCACCAAGACAATGATCTACAGTTGATGCTGAAAAAAGTCTCAGATGATGGTACGCCTTTCAGCCTGACCATTAGCCTGAACAAGATTGATGTACTTTATCAGCCTATGCTAAATACCAAGCCTGTAGAACCAAAATTTTCTGTCAATGACAAATGTAACCACCTTCAAATACATAACCTTGAGTGACAGGTCTTTGGACAAAGAAATTCAGCAAGGCCAGCCAGGCACTGGAGTGACTGCAACACAACATCCCTACTTCCACAAAATCAAATGTCTACAGAGCTGTGGTTATCCCTTCCCTCTTATGTGGATATGAGTCTGGACTCTGTACCTAAGGCATTCAAACAACTGGAGAAATTTCACATGCATACTCTCTGCTCCATCCTTGGCATTCATTGGCAAGACTGTCTCCATCCTGGAAGACCTGGATCATGTGGAGTCCACCAAGCTTGTGTCCCTGACTAGCAGAGGACAGATGAGATGGGTGGGACCTGTCATCAAAATGGATGACCACTGTATCCCTTACCAGCTGCTCTATAGACTATTGGAGTCTGGGAAGAAGCCTCGAGGTCAACCATGCAAGTGCTACAAAGATGGTGTGAAAGAGGTCCCTATGCCCCTGGGACATCCAGCCAAGGGAACTAGAAGCTGAAGCTGGTGATAGCAACCATTGGCAAGGCCTGGGCTCTGAAGCCTCCCTGGCTTTGAAGACAAGGCCATCTAAAACTAGTAGAAAACCATGAATGGCATCACAGAATAACACCCACAATTACTACAACAATGGACTTCCAGGACCCCCACTGTGGTAGACTTTGTGTTTCCAACTGAGACTGTTGGCCACCAGGGACCAGGACTGACTCCTGGAGCGAATCTCTTCGAGGGATCAGGCATGCTCCCAAAGCAGCAGGAGCACCACCACCGCCGCTTTGGTCACTCTGGCTCCGGAGGAAGCCTCTGTGTCATCAGAGGCTCCGGAGGACGAGGTGGCAGAAGAAATGCCAGCTCCAAACAAGCACCTCTCAAAATCCACGGCAATGGCCTCTGTCAGCTGACGTTGCTCATGTGATCTGTGCCTTGGAAGCTCCTAAGGGAGTTCCCCTCCCCCCACTCCATAAAGGCCTTTCGACTGGAGCTGGAGCTGTGCGTGAGTTCCGGCACTTTTTTTTTTTCAAAAAAAGCACTGGTTTTAAAGAATAATAACCTTAAACCACTACTGATTTTATGATAATTTTGGTATTTGAAAGGCTGCCACAAAGAAGAAGGGGTCAATCTATTCTCCAAAGCAGCTGAAGGCACAATGGATGAAAACTAATCAAGGAGAGAAGCAACCTAGAATTAAGGAGAAATTTCCTAAAAGTGAGGACAATTAACCAACAGAACAACTTGTCTCCAAAAGTTGTGGATGCTCCATCCCTGGAAGTTTTTAAGAAGAGACTGGACAGCCATTTGTCTGGAATGGTATAGGGTCTCCTGCTCAAGCAGAACGTTGGACTAGACGACCTCCAAGATCCCTTCCAACTCTGTTATTCTATATACTATAATTTTAAACAAGATATTCAAAGATTTCCATTTTGGTCCACTTAGTTTTTGATCCCCGCTGGAGCTGCTTCTCCTCCTTGGTGATCCGAGTGCCCGCACTCTGGTGTGACCCTTGGAAAGAGAAAACAGATCCACGGCTGGATTTGTATCAGGGCTTCTGGTAGCACAAAGATCCACTGGGTCTAAGGAGGAAATCCCAAGTATGATTTGGCAGATGATATGCCACAAATAAAGAAATGTAAGATATGGAATATAAGACCAAGAGGTGCAGGAGGATTTATGTTATCTTTCAAGCAAGGGGGTTTTGGAGGAGGGTTGCTAATTCTGCCAACGCACAGGAGCCCCCTCTGCCAGGGGGAGCCGGCCAAATTCCAAACAGCTGTGTGAAAAGGGTTTGGGGCTGGTTGTCTGCAAGCTCAGCATTTCCAGTTAGTGTGCTATAATCATTTTGCTCCCCCTTGCTATTCTTTGTAACCAACTTAGTTTTAAAAAGATTTTTAGTGTACTACTTAACAGAAAGGAAATACATACTGTACATTTGATTGTTTAAACAAAATGCTATAATATTATATTGTGTGTCTTTTAATTTTTAAAAGCCTGAAAAGCATCACAAAATAAACAAAAATTCTGACAAAACTGTTCAAAATGATTCCTGCTTTGCATGGGGGGGGGGGAGAGAAAATCACTGTTGGCAGACAAACACATCTCTGATGGATCAGGTGTAGATTTATCTTTTCAGTCTTATACAATAATTCCTTTGCCATCTGCCCTGTATGAAGAGTCTATGGTTCCTGCTGAATTGATAATTGCCGAGCAGAACACCTGAATCCACAGTGTCAAAGTCCTAGTCACAATAGAAGAACTGCAGACAATGCAGGCTGGCCTTCCGGTCTTAACTTGTACTTCCAACAAATCTTCTAAATATTTTCAGAAGCATCTAGTATATCCAATATGAAATTCTCCATGGTATTCCCTTCATTTTAGCTTTGAATTCTGTAATGCAACAGTCTGTTGCTGTCTAAAAAAGGGACTCCCTGATTCAAAGTTCGTATACATAATTCATATCAGTGTCCTTATCTTCCTCCAATTTCATAAAAAAATGTGCTGCTGGCTTAGGGACCTCCATTGACTCCTCCAAACTCTCTAATGACCGAGAGAGTTCAGAGACATCAGAACAAAGAAGCCCAAATAACAGCTGAACTGAACAAATTGCCAACAGCCTCCCTTGGATCAATCAAACCAGAGTGTAAGTTCCACCAAGCTTTAAAAACAGCTTCTTCAGAACTCAGTCCAAAGAGAGGGTACCATGAGAAGCCCAAGGTGACCCTGAAAGAGCTGCCCCAAATTATCTTTAAACTAGATTATCCCCTACTTCAAGGGGGTCAATGATTAAAGGGGGAAGAATAAAAGCAGCCCAGTCTGCATCTTGAGATCCAAATAACGTGGATGGTGAGTGATCCGCAAAGGTGCAGAGAGCGGAATACCTGCCAGGATTTCAGAAGGGGGAAGCCACAGCTTGGAAGCTGAGCCTAAGGGGAAGCTGGCTCCAGACCTCTCTCGCTCCAGCTCTAGCAACGAAGGCTGGAGCCAGAATTCCCCTGGTGTGGAGGAGCCGGAATGGGGCAACATGCCACAGCCAACTGACCATGAGCAACTTGCTATGGCCAGCTTGCCACAGGACAACTCGTTGTAGGACAACATGCCACAGGAGTCACTTAGTTCCTTTTATTTTTGTTGGCCATGTTTTCATCAAAAATATTTTATCTCTGGTATCAAAGGAAATCATTCTTATGAATACCAATTTTTGTAATGCTTTGATGAATAATAAAAGGAATTAATCCCAAAGTGAATGTCCCGTGATTAGTTGTCCTGCAGTGAATTGACTGCAGCGAGTTGTCCGATGGCCAGTTGGCTGCAGTGAGTAGACCATGATGAACGGGTCATGGCAAGTTTGACCAAGGCAAATTGGCCGCACCAAGTTGGCTACAGCGAGTTGTCCTAAACCCGGAGAAGCAACTGCACCTTTCCCCAAAATTAGTTTCATTCTTGAAAAATGCCCCCAACAGAAAAATGTATTTAATGTGATATGACATGTGCTTAAAGTAGTATGACGAAGAAATCCCTTAAAAGAATGAGTTTATCCTCTTTCAACGGCACTTGAGCCTTTTCCATTCCAGCCCACGTTCCAAGCTAATGGCTGGAAGTCCAGCACATCCTCCCTGTCTGAAGGTCCATCTTGCCAGACGGGCCAGATATCCCTGACGTTTAGCCCTCAGGAATGCCCCAGACCATCTGTGCTGCTTGGCATGAGAAGAGGGCTGCCCTTTTGCCTCTCCGTCTATCAGACCAGTTTTCAAGAAGTGCTTAATTCCTCTGGGGGAAAGGAAGTGGGACTCTGTGAAGCGTATTTGCTTCAGTCTTCTTGTCTAGTCCAATATTTCCCTTTTTGCAGTTCCATGGAGAGCTTTGCTGGGGGCCCCTCTCACCTGAACCAGAGCATCCCAGCACCAAGGCTACGCAACAGCTCCTCCAAATGCTGCTTGAAGAGTGCATGGAGGCAACACACAGGGCAGAGAAACATGGCTCCTTGAGGAATTTACATCCGGCTGACACTCAAAACCAGCAGGTACCAGAATGCCATAGGGGTCATCCAGGGGCAGGAGAAGCCGCAGCAGGGGGAAGGTGAGAAGAGGGCACTGAAAAGGAGAGGCTGCCAAGCAAGCCAGGATGAAGGCACAAGTCGAACCAAGAGAAAATTAGGAGGTGGAAGCCTCAGGATGGCAAAGGAGGCCAGAACTGGAATTCAGCAAACCAGCAGCTGACAGGCTGGAAGGAGAAGCCAAGGCCAGGAGCCTTCCCAGCCCAGCAGAGGGGCTGAAGGTCTTTGGCCATCCAGCAGGAGGCAACTAACTGGAAGGGGGCTAGATAATAGCTAAAGTTTATAAACTTGGGCAAGAAGGAGAATAGACTTGTTCATAAGGTTGTTTAGGATTTACAGTGGATAAACATAGAGGCAAAGACATTAGTATAAGTATAGTATACTATAGCATACTTTTGGTGATAAAGATTAAGGTAAAGATTAAGAAATAAGTAAGTTTGTTAATTTTTATATAAGAAAAGTCATCCTGGAAACACAAGGAAGATAACAAGAGTCTCTTTGTTGATGAGTTGTGCCTTTTCTTTAAAGATATACTTTAGAGTAGGGTTCCAGAAGGAAAGAAAGCAAGCAGAGGAAATCCAGGGGGTGGCTGCCATCGTGTCCCTCTCTGGGGCTGAGGGTCTCATGCAGGGACATGCACTCTCATGCTTGGCTGTATAGGCTCAGGGATCACCCTCTCCTGGGTTTTGTTTTCCTTCCTGACTCCTGGGGCTGCCCCTCCTTTCTCAGGCAGTTTTCCACCTTTCCCATATTACTTCAAAGACCCCCTTGGACAGGACAGGAGCTGTACACACCTGGGACCCTGTAGTACAGCTCTAGAGGTACCATTGCTCCCCTCTTTCTCACCCATCCTAGTAATAGGAGAGGTTCACAAACTAGATGGGATGGGCCTTTAACATGACCTCCTCCCAAGCAACCAGCTTCATGCAAGTGGGCCAAATAGCCACCTGCCCCTTCTCCTGCCCTTAAGCCAGGAGTCTTCAAACTCAGCCCTTTTATGACTCATGGACTTCAATTCCCAGAATTCCTCAGCCAGGCATGCTGGCTGAGGAATACTG
>JANHFS010002201.1:47325-63629 GCA_032467975.1 Trimeresurus albolabris
CCATCCAGTCAGAGCTGAAGAAGCTTCTTGGATGAGAAGTGAAACGTCTTCAAAGAAAAACAAGAAAGTCCAGTTGCTTCTTAAAATTGCAACTTTGGGACATCCAGTCCTTGTACACTCTGAACTGTTCAGGAAAAAATATTCTTGAGATGTGGCTATCCAGCCTCTTCTTAAAAGTCTCCAGGGATAGAGAATACACAATCTCCATAGGGAGACTCTTCCACTGAGGGAAAATCTTTCTGTCAGGAAGTTTCCCCTTGTAATTAAATGAAACTTAAGTGGTTGCTTCTATAATGGGCAGATTGTTGGCCTAATTTCTTTTGTCCTAATTCTTGGGCATATAGTTTCCCTATAGTTTCTTTTATTTACCTAAACATGGGTCTCACTTCTTCCCCAAAGTCTTCTTTTCTCTGAACTGAACAACCCAACATCCTTCAAGCTTTCTTCAGCTGGCTTGTACCTGAGGACCTATACCAGTGATGGCGAACCTTTTAGAGACCGAGTGCCCAAACTGCAACCCAAACCCCACTTACGTATGGTCAGGTGCCGGGTGGGCGTGGCCCATTGGGTGGGTGTGACTAATTGAGTGGGTGTGGCACATTGGGTGGGCATGGAAGCGGTGGTAACGGCAGACTGGGTAAGACTAAAAAGTTCAAACAACCAATTCCAACTTTGTGAGATCTTTTTTTCCCCGCGAGAAGTGAAATTGATTGATTGATTGAACTTTTTCTTTTGCACACAGTGATGAAGGACTAAAGCAAAAAGATTTTATAAAACCAAGCTGAAGGCAGAGGACTGGGGTGATGGCGCATGTGTTCAAAGAGAGGGCTCTGAGTGCCACCTACGAGACACATGCCATAGTTTTGCCACCACAGACTTAGGGTTAAGGTTAGGTTACCATGAACTCGGAGAGCAAAATGGACATCACCAACAAATTTGGAGTGTTTGGGTATGGTTAGAAGGGCACTGACTTTTCTAGGCTGCCCTATCTATGTTACTTGGTAAAATGTATGGGAAAATCCAATTGGAGGAAAATTCCACTTAGGGATAGGTTTAGGCCGCCATGAACTCATACAGCAAAATGGACATCGCCAACAAATTCTGAGTGCTTGGGTATGGTTAGGAGGGCACTCTCTTTTCTAGCCTGCCCATCTATGTTTCCAGGTAAAATACATGGGAAAATCCCATTGGAGGAAAATTCCACTTAGGGTTAGGCTTAGGTCACCATGAACTCATACAGGAAAATGGACGTCACCAACAAATTCAGAGTCCTTGCGTATGGTTAGGAGGGCACTGATTTTTCTAGCCTGCACTATGTATCCTTCCTGGTAAAACACATGGGGAAATCCCATTGGAGGAAAATTCAACTTAGGGTTAGGTCACCATGAACTGACACAGCAAAATGGACATCGCCAACAAATTCAGAGTGCTTGTGTATGATTAGGAGGGAACTGAGTTTTCTAGCCTGCCCTATCTATCCTTCCTGGTAAAATACATGGGAAAATCCCATTGGAAGAAAATTCCACTTAGGGTTAGGGCACCATGAACTCATACAATAAAATGGACGTCACCAACAAATTCAGAGTCCTTGGGTATGGTTAGGAGGGCACTGACTTTTCTAGCGAGCCCTATCTTTCTTTCCTGGTAAAATACATGGGAAAATCCCATTGGAGGAAAATTCCATTTAGGGTTACGGTAAGGTCACCATGAACTCATACAGCAAAATGGACGTCGCCAACAAATTCTTAGTGCTTGGGTATGGTTAGGAGGGCACTCACTTTTCTAGCCAGCCCTTTCTTTCTTTCCTAGTAAAATACATGGGAATATCCCACTGGAGGAAAATTCCAGTTAGGGTTAGGTCACCATGAACTTGGAGAGCAACATGGACGTCGCCAACAAGTTCAGAGTGTTTGCTGTATGAGTTCATGGTGACCTAACCCTAACCCTAAGTGGAATTTTCTTCCAATGGGATTTTCCTATATATTTTAGCAGGAAACATAGATAAGGCAGGCTAGAAAATTCAGTGCCCTCCTAACAATACTCAAGCACTCTGAATTTATTGGCGATGTATTTATTGGGTATGGTTAGGAGGGCACTGACTTTTCTAGCCTGCCCTATCTTTGTTTCCTGGTAAAATACATGGAAAATCCCACTGGAAGAAAATTCCACTTAGGGTTAGGGTTAAGTCACCATGAACTCATACAGCAAAATGGATGTCGCCAACAAATTCAGAGTCCTTGGGTATGGTTAGGAAGGCACTGATTTTTCTATCCTGCCCTATCTTTGTATCCTGGTAAAATACATGGGAAAATTCCATTGGAGGAAAATTCCACTTAGGGTTAGGGTTAGGTCACCATGAACTTGGAGATCAAAATGGACATCACCAAGAAATTCAGAGTGCTTGAGTATTGTTAGGAGGGCACTGAGTTTTCTAGCCTGCCTTATCTATGTTTCCTGCTAAAATATATAGGAAAATCCCATTGGAAGAAAATTTCACTTAGGGTTAGGGTTAGGTCACCATGAACTCATACAGCAAAATGGAGGTCACCAACAAACTCGGAGTGCTTGGTTATGGTTAGGTGGGCACTGAAGTTTGTAGCCTCCCCTATTTATTTTTCCTTGTAAAATACATGGTTAGGTGGGCACTGACTTTTCTCTCCTGCCCTATCTATGTTTCAGGGTAAAATACATGGGAAAATCGCACTCTAGTTTCTGCAAAGAGGTCATCAAGCCATGTCTCCTTTATTATCACCAGCCTGACCAATGTTAAACTGCTTTCTTTCAAGCAGGTAGGCCTCCTTCTTTGTTCTTCTCTCCTTGAGATGTTGTTGGCTCAAATTGTGGATCGGCTGACTCAGCTCATGCCTCAGTTTCCTCAGGTGTGCTCTCTCCAGCTGATAGCTGTGATGCAGTCTGAGATGCAGTCTGGTCAAGCTCTTCACCTTTCTAACTGAAAAGGTTGACCCCAAACTGATTCCATGACTGGGGAGTGGGGAAGGTAGGCAGACACCGTTTACCTCTTCCATTCTATCATTTTAGCAAAGGCTGCCTAAATCTTTCATGGGCTTTGTTGATACTCATTTTTCCAATAAGAGTCTTTAGATCAATTTCTAGACTGAGGAACATGACTGTGTCTCTTTGATTGATGCTGGCCTGCAAATTTGTAAAGCTGTAGTGCTAAGTTAACAATGGATGAGTTTCCTGTAGCATCTTTTATCTTTTCCAACCAAACCTATTGTTCTTACTATGAATTCATCAATAAGACTTTTGGATCTTCTCCCTTCCCATTCTGAGTATAAACTTATTTTTTTGTGTGGTGCTTTTCAATTTTTCCATACAAAGAGCTATTTGAAAGGTAATCAAACTCTTTAGTTAGGACAAAGCCCCAACCCACATCAGATGCATCCACAGATAAAACAGGTGAAAATTAAAGCTAAGCCTTCATGATGTTCTACCATGATGTCTGATTATATCCTTCCTCTCCAAAGAAGAGCTTGCATTTGTCCCCCAGTATAAGCTCCTTCCCCAGCCCCCAGGGCTTAGCAGCTCCGCTTTTTATGCAGGGATCGAGACATATCTTCTATGGGGAGGCTATGGAACCTTTGGGGAAGTTACAAAGAACAAGAGCTTGTCTTGACAAGTGTGGTGGTTTGTGTTCCTCCATCTCTGCTCCTTCTGCTTTACTTTCTTCTGCCTTCTGGAGACTTCTTGGTACCTCTGTCCCACCAAAGTTTGTTTCTTTATGTGATTTATAGCCAAGGACTCCGGGCAGCTTGCAATTGAGGTTGCAGGTTCTCTTTTAGGAGGGCAATTGCTTGCACTTGCAGTAAGTACAATTTTTCTCATCTGCAGGGAAGACAAAAAATGGAACATTCTCTGCATGGTATGATTTAGTAGAAGAACAGAACTCTCCTAGTAAACTCCTGGTCAATAAGCTTTTTCTCTAGAGGTTGACATCCTTATACATGTCCTTAAGATGCTTCAACTAGCTGAGTAGGAAGCAACACTTAGGCATCTACCAGCAGCACTTAGGAAATCATCATCATCATCTTCATGGAACCAATATCGGCAGGAAATAGGCCAGCTTTATTCTTTGTTTGTTTATATCTTCAAGACAGATTGTAATGCCAGGCTGACAAATTTACAACAGTTCCTCGTCCTGGTGGGAAAGGTGCCAATGCAAACCAGCAACAGTACAGCAAGCGTCTCTTGCAAGAAATCAGGATGTATTAGATTTAATTCTCTTCCAAAGGAAACAAGATATCTGACAATGTAGGACAGTGGAATTAAAACAATTATGTTTCAAATCTAAGGGACATTCCCCACTAATCAGATTAGGACAATTTGCAAGGAGCTTGGATTCAAGGACTAAACTACATGTCAAAATCCCTTTACAGTCAAACATGAAGTAAAGATAATAAAAATGATGGAGGGTTTTGTTTCTGTTTTTTTTTTTGCTGGAATTATAAACAGCAGCAGTTGCAATGGCTTTGCTGTAATCAAGGCCAGGCCAATTCTTGTCTGCTGCTGCTCTTTTTCTGGACTGTTAACCTCCGTGTGTTTTCTATTTGTGTTGTTCTCAGTTTCCACTCCAAGCAGTGGAGGAGTTTGGGGAAATCTGCTGGGGGATCTGCTAAACAGGACCTGTCTTTTGCCTGGGCTACATCCTAAGCTCAGTCAAACCCATCCAAGGAGAGTGCAGGGGGCTGGTGGCGACTGACGTTTCTTTCAGCAGTAAACAAATATGCTTTCTATTTAAGCCTGGTGGACTCTCTCCTCCTCCCCCCCTCCTCTTTTTTCTTCAGCTTGTACGGAACGGAATAATCTCTAGTTTTGCTAAATTTGCTTTGAACATGGCTTGCTTGATACATCTGAGGATATTACCAGAAACATCACCTCATAAGACCTTTCGGTTGCTGACATATTTTTGGGTGTGTGTTTGTGTGTTTCTGTCCTGGCTTCTGCTTTGACCTCAGTGCCATCCTTCTTCTCTTCTTCCCTCACCCTCCATGGGCTTTATTGAAGTTCAGCTGCAACACGAAGGACTCTGCTTGTGGGGATGGCATTGCATCAGGCATGGGGTCACCAGGGCTTGGTGAGACCATACTAGCCAAGAACATCAAGTGGCAGAAGGTGGTGATGGGACGAATACAATTGGAAAATCATCTCAAAGAGCCCCACTGTGGCATCTAGCTGGAAATCTGTTCATGTGTCCAGGGCTGCACATCCCAAATTCTAGGGTCCTAGGAGGGATAGAGAGATCCAATATGGTGTAGTGGTTAAAGTATCAATCTAGAAACTAGGAGACAATGAATTCTAGTCCTGTCTTGCACATGAAGCCTGGTGATCTTCAGCCAGTCTTGGCCCTAGGAAGAAGATGCCAAGACAACTGCAGGGATGAACTCATGCAGTTGTCAGGAGTCATTTTGCACAAACCAGCAAAAAAGACTGCTGATCAGTCTCTTTTCAACCTCTCTGTCTGCATTTACTCAGTGCAGGGACTGACATGGATGACAAACTTGAACAGACTTCAAGGCAAACCTTGGATGGGATAGGAATGAAGAGGAAAAGGCGGCTTTGTCATGAGTGCAGCCATGGTGTTCCAAGGGTAAGAAGAAGGTGAAGATGAGAGGAAAGGCAAGGTCCAGAATGATCAGCAGCTATGTGGACACAGGGTGGGGCTGTCTCCATGCCGATTCCTGCTTTGCTTCTATTGCCTCTCTTCCCAGGCTCTGCAGAATGACGCTGGCCTGTCCTCTCAATGGAATAAGCAAAATGTTTGGTTGATTCTCCAGCTTTGCTCTCCTCTACTTTCAGAAATCACAAGTCCAGGAGAAAACATCCATCAATTGTGGTACTGTAACAGGAACAGTCCTTCCTGGCCCCCTCCTCCCACACTGCACTCTGTCCCCCAGCTAAATAAAGTTGAGAAAAACAGACCAGGTCAGAGTCATGAAGTGAGCTAAGTCGCAAACATTCTTCCCTCTTCCCCTTTCTTTGCTGCTGGTGCTGTCTTCAGATACTCTCTGCTCTGTTTTGGAGAAGTATTGGTCCAGTCATTCCATGACTGCAGGTTTCCTGACTGTGCTAAACTGGGAGAATTTACTGTAGGAGAGCTTGCAGGCCTGCTGGTTGAGAAGTAGGGCACCATTGCACAGCATCAAGAAGCAATGGGGCGGCATTGCTGCATGCAGCTCTTTAGAAGGGCAAAGCAGGAGGTCCAGAGGGGGAAGGACTATTCCCACATCAGCTTGAAGCAGCTAATAATATCAATAGCTATATAACACTTATATAACACCCCATAGTGCTTTACAGCACTCTGGCTGGTTTACAATGTAAGCATTGTTTGCACATTGCCCCCAACAATCTGGGATCTCATTTTACCAACCTTGGGAGAATGGAATGCTGAGTCAACCTTGAGTGCATCAGGATCGAACTCCTGTTTGTGGGCAGAGTTTGCCTGCAATTCTGCATTCTAACCACTGTGCCACCAGGAGTCCTTAATAAGCAATCAATCTACTCACCTGACTTTGCTTCTGATGTGACTCCTGAAATGGAAAAGATTCTGTACACCTTGTGCTCTTGTGTGCTATAGGCTTAAGAGGGATGACACACATTATTAAGGATGACTTCAGTCTCTCGAGATGAAGGTAAGATCTTGTGGTCGTGGCAGGAAAAAGAGCATGTTTGTGCTGTGGTTAAGTGCAAGTAGGGAAAACTCCTTAGGATACATTGA
Organism: Trimeresurus albolabris; assembly: GCA_032467975.1. Taxonomy (NCBI): domain Eukaryota; kingdom Metazoa; phylum Chordata; class Lepidosauria; order Squamata; family Viperidae; genus Trimeresurus; species Trimeresurus albolabris. The sequence goes on from JANHFS010002201.1 coordinate 54,062, forward strand.
GATTTTTCTTTGAAAAAGACACATTAAAGTTGATGCAATCCATCAATTAAAACCTCTGATTGCTAAGTATAATTTGCACTGTTGAATTTGGTTTGAATCCCTGCAACTTCATGCTTCCCAAAGGGTACTTTGGAACATGTTAAGACAGTTAAAACATGTTGTGAAAAAAAATTGATCTAGAGTGTAAAGACAGAAGAGGGTTTATGACCTTGTGATAGTTCCAGAGATGTTCTGGGTCATATTATCTTCTCCTTCTGCATTAAGCTTCCACATAGTTTTTAAATCTACACAAAAATTCAAATACTTGTTTAAACTGACATTTTGTAATAAAGAATGCATTTATATACACAATTTTGGTACTCAGATTACATCACAATCCATGTCTTCCAGCTGTATTTTTAAGGTTGACTTATATTAATTTGTTTTTTAATTGTAATGAATTCTCCCAATATGTCTCCTATTATAGCAGGGATGACCATGGGGACTGATACTTAAGGGGAGCAGTGGCTCTGCATTGTCTGGGCAGTTAGCCAAAAGCAGTTAGAAAATTGCTCAGCTCATTTGGGTGCTAGTCCAGTCTGAGGCAAACATGGGAAAAATGAATGTCTCTGGAGTTAAGCCCATTGTTATTCTGTGGTCCAGCCTGCTTGGGCTGAAAAGGAAACTCAAATAGCAATTTCTCGAATTGGACTAGAAGAGTATTATGTACTTTGAAGTCTTTCTTGGAATATCTTGATGAGTTTATGTTTAATTTATTATATTTTATTCAATTTTGATGCCGCTTGACTCTAGCCATCTCTGGACAGCTCACAAAAATAAAAAAGCAACATAGAAAAACAACAATATGCAATAAATGAGATCAAACGAATTACAAAAATTACACAGGAATAGCAATATGGCAATCCAGACAGACTATCAAAACATGGAACTTCACAAAGAGGAGAGTCCCATCCACCTTTCCCAAAGCAATTATCTGAACAGTTGACCTCAATTATTCTTCCAGCTGAGGAAGCAGTTAAAAGATGACCAGGTCCTGGTAAGGATGGAAGGATACCCTTCCTCCCCAAGACAAAAGCTGCCATATGTGAGATTAGCCTCTCTGAATGGTTTTAGCTTCTGGGGCATTTTCAGATGTCTCTTGCTGAAGACCAGATTTTGCACTCCACTATCTCCTCTTTGACCTTGTGATGATCAATCCAATATTAATTTTTCCCATGTTTGTAAACCTAAATTAGAGACTGAAGCTGGTGTTCTCCTTGGTCCAAATATCCTAGAGAATGTCCAGGGAATCAGCAAAAATAACCTCTTGACTTCTGCCATTTTGAAGCATTACCTTTGCTGTAGAAGGAAATGCAAATACCACACAAAATATGTTTCACTCCTGTTAATCTGTTTGGAAAGAGTGAGACCAGCAAATCCCCCTACTAATCCACAGCAACAGCCTCAATCTGGGGTCAGATGGCCTCTCTGCAGTGGTGGGATTCAAATAACTGAACAATCAGTTCTCTGCATGGACACCACTTCTGGAAATCCATTCTGAGTGGGGAGGCCTCCCAGACCCAGAACAAATTCCTGAAAGTGGCATCCACGCACTTTTGGTGGGCCATTCTGGGCCTGGCAGGCCTCCCCAGCTCAGAATAGACTTCTGGAAATGGTGGACATGCATCAACCAGTTTGCCAAAGTCAACAAAAAATTAGCTACCGGTTCTACAGAACTGGTGAGAACCAGCTGAATTCCACCACTGCCTCTCTGGCATGGTGCTTTGTTTTGCTTGGGGAGTCTGGTTCAGGATGTGTCCATGTGAAAGGACAATTTCTCCTTTAAGCAGAGTTTAGGAAGCCCAGAAGAGTGTCCCTCCCCCCCAAAAAAGAACCCAAACAAAAAAGGCACAAAAGCATAATAAAACATTGCATCTTCCCAAAATACGACAGTACCTGGTAAGGCAGAGAGCCTTAAGCCTTTGGAAGAAGTTGCAGGACTTTGCCATGGAGAACTTCTCAGATTCCCCCTGAAGGCACCAGCCCTCTGCACATACCTGGATGGACCGAGATAGCCATAGAAAGGCACAGGATTTTTGGCTAGAAGTCATCTTTCTATGGGTCTTCCTGAGACCATCCCATTTGATATATTTGAGGTTCCAGGTACAGAGCCCAAGGAGAAGCATGGAAGGCTGTGAAAAGAGAGCACATGGTCAGCTAATATGGTGGGAGACGTGTTGAGAGAGCTAAAGCTTCCTAGAGCAGGAATAATGAAGATGCTGACATGGTTGTCACCTGCCACTGAGCATGAACAGCACAAAAGAGGCTTTCAACCAAGATGTGGGAAGGATGGGATGGGGCAGGAAGAGGCAAAGGAACTGAGTTTCACCTTCAGACTGCTAAAAAAAGAATTGCAACTTCATTTGTCAGAGGGCAATTAAAGGTTTGCAGCAACGTCTTTGGGTATAATAAGATTCCTTCCCAGTCATGTTATTTCAAGGATCTAGACAGCTCCACTCAGGTTCAAGCGAGGGAGACAGAGAGATGTGGGGCTCAAGCAGCTGTGGCAAAAAGCACAAGTTTCTACATTCAGAGACAATAATATGCTTGGCACTGAATGGTGAGTCGTATTTTTCTCTGCAGGACAAAATTGCTGCTCTCCATGTAAAAAGGCTGAAAAGCTGGCCTCAGTCGTTGAGTTTCTGCACTGAATTCCCAAGTGGCACAACCACTTTGCATTACATAACCCCACTGCAATCTGGCTAGGAAAATCTGCATTGCTATTTATCTGTCTATCTATCCATTTTTTTTCAGGGAAAGGGACAGCTGCATCTCCTCTCTAGAATAATGGACGTCCATGTTCCTCCCATAGGCAGGCACGCTGAGGAGGAAGTGACAGGACAAAAGGTAGGGGCATTAGGCACATCCAGACATGATGGCAAAGGCCGCGCTCTGACATGTTTACCTGGGCAGATTGTCACTTCTGTGCACACATGCATGCTATGGAAACCTCATTTTTCAGATTTTTAACCCCCCTCCGCCACGACCATTTTCTTGCCCTTGAAAGAAGGCTTTGTGTTTTTATGTGGTAATAATAATAATAATAATAATGATGATGATGATGATGATGATGATGATGATGATGATGATGATGATGATGATAGTAGTAGTAGTAGTAGTAATAGTAAAGTTGGAAGGGACCTTGGAGGTCATCTAGTCCAACCCCCTGCTCAAGCTTTACTGTTACAAGGTGGATGTTTTCATTTTTTCCTGATGAATATTTCCTGTCATCCTGCAGCCCCCTTGACTGCTGGGTCATCCCTGTCTGGAGACACATGAAGAAGCAAAGGGATTACTCGGAGCTGGGATTTAACTGCCATGTGGAAACTGAGCAGAAGCTTCAGATTGTTGGAGAAGTTTTTTATTCAGCCCCTGAAATTCCAGCCTCATTCATAACGAAAACAGAAACAAACAGTCAGTCAGTGACTTACAAGAATTTCGGCATGTCCATTTTACTCTGGAAACTTTATTTTAATTTTAACCCAACACATTCAAGGAGAATGGCTGTAAAAAGTGTGGAAGAAGTGCTAGGGAATCCCTCCTCCTCAGACAAGGGGCAGCCCCCTTTGCACCTCTGGCCCTTCTGGTGCCAGATGTTAGCCTAGCAGCCCCTTTCCTGCTACCCACCAGGCCCAATGCCGGCTGGGTCTGATCCTGGCTGAGCACAGGAGGGGCTAAACAGGCCATACTCCTGAATGCTCCTTCCAGGGTGGAATGGGACAACTCACCAGGGCCAACTCGCTGCAGCCAACTCACCATGGCTAACTCGCCGTGGGACAACTCACTGCAGAACAATTCAACAATTCAATTTAATGATTCAAATTAATTAAAAATGTATTTTAATTTTTGTCATTCACATTTCATTTTTCCCTCCTTTGGCATCCTTTCTTTAATGTTATTCCACTGTTTCTTCAATATTAGTGTAACTCTTGTCCTGCAGCGAGTTGTCCCACGGAGAATTGTCCATGGCAAGTTGTCCCATGGCAAGGTGGCCACGGCAAGTTGGCTCTGATGAATTGGCCATGGTGAGTTGGTCGTGGTAAGTTGTCGTAGACCCCTCCAGGGAGATCCTGTTCTGCCACCATCCTTTGCCATGCTGGAATGGATCTTTTTGTGCCAGTCAACTTTGCCCCTTCCTCTCAGGGTGATGACAATGACAGGTCCTCAAGCTTTGAGAAATTTTCCCTGAGTTTCAGGATCTAATGCCTGAACATATGCCCAAATTTATTTGGAATTTGAAATCCTTGGACAGAAAGCTCCAGATGGGATCTCCTCATCCCTTTAACCTTGTGTTTGGCTTCTGCATCCTTAAGGCTCTTCCTCCTTGTTAATGTCTCCATTTGCAGCCCAGGTTCTTTCTAATCTGACTTTTCATCCTTGCATGCATAGACCTGAACTGCGCTGTGAATGCTGATCTGTGGGGAGCTGAGTGAGGGTGGGGAGGACACAACCTTGAGCTGCCTTGGGGCCCCTTTTGTAGCTTCCTTGATGGCCTAAGCTTTTTCACTCTCACCTTCTCATTTCTCAGCACAGCCTCTTAGTCAGGTGTTCTATGATTTATGGCTCCATTTTAGTCATTATTCTAAGCTAGTTTATGTCCTTTTTAAAATGTTTAAAATATAAAAACTCTGTTGTGGCAACAGCTGGGAATTCAGAGGCATCTGGAAAGTGCTAAAGAGAGAAGAGGGAAACAAACACCAAGAGGAACATTTCTGCACTTGCCATTTCCCCAGATTTCAGGAAGGAGACCAGCTCCCAGATGTCTGTGACTTGAGCTTCTGTGGGTTCACGGAGCAGATCCACAGCTGATGCACAAATTGAGCTGAAGGACAGACTGGATACACAGTGGTCTTGGGGCCTCTCCTGTCCTCCAGTTCTCAACAAAGCAATGAAATCCCTAGAAGAGCCCCAGGGGTGGTTCTCCTGGGGTTCAAGACATGGGCCAAATGTCTAAACAACTTCAGGGCAATAATCATTCATCTGGGAGACACCAAGTTTTGGCTTATGAGCCTGCAGTCTCCTTCTCCCGGCTTCTGCAATTCCCTGATATTTATTTAATGTCTGCTCCATTTTATCAGTTACTCCTAACAAATGGGATTTGGGGTTTGTTGTTGGATCCTACCATTCTGGACAATTTTTGGTCCATTCTCCCATCTCCCTTTTGGGGCTGATTTATTAGGGAGCTGGAGGAGGGCAGCACAGTTTTGTGATGGTTCACGTCCTTCCTCCAAGGCTGGTCCCAGTCAACATCAATAGGGAGCGAGCGGCCCAGCTCATGGTTGCTCCTTTGTGGGGTGCCACAGGGCTGAAGGGATCTTGGAGGTCTACTAGTCCAACCTCCTGCTGCAGTGATGCTCAATGCTCAAGCAAGCAGTATGGCTTAGTGTGGTGTGCATTAACAAGGCAGCGGCATCAGGTGACTGAGGGAACTAGAGAAACCTATTACAGCGTGTTTCTTGTGATTCAGGGGCATATCAAACAGCAGCCTATGATTCCATCATGCTCTGGGTTCTTTTTTTCTTTGACAAGATTTAATTCTGTCAAATGATGCATGTGGTCCATGACCCACTTTTTCTTTCCTGCTATCTCACAACTGGAAAACAGCAGCTGAGTAGAAACATGAGAATCTCATGCCTTGAGCATGCTTTACTAATTTGATTTTATCTCCATATTTTAAAATGATATTGTGTGACAAGCAAGCAATCAGACAAATTAAACAAAATGCTTCCATTCATTTTTTACCCCTCCAGAATCCAGCTAAGGGGCAGATTAAAAATATCCATAATATAATACATAGCAAAGCGGAAAGTGACCATTGAGTGTGATCCAGGGCATTTATTTTCGATTTATCTATCCATTTTGCACTCATTGGGAGCTGAGCACAGAGCCAGTAGCAAAAAAATGGGGGATCAGAAAGCAAGACAAGAAATAATGGAAGGAAACTAATCAAGGAGAGAAGCAACCTGGAATTAAGGAGAAACTTCCCAACATTGAAAACAATGAACCAGTGGAATAGAAGTTGCCTCCAGAAGTTGTGGTTGCTCCATCACTGGAGAATTTTAAGAAAAGACTGGACAGCTATTTGTTTGAAATGCTATAGGGTCTCTTGCTTGAGTAAAGGGTTGGACTAGAAGACCTCCAAGATCCCTTCCAGCTTTATTATTATTATTATTATTATTATTATTATTATTATTATTATTATTATTATTATTATTATTATTATTATTATTATTAGTCCCAGTTGCCTTCAAGATACCTTTTCTGGGTACTTGTTTGTAATGTTCTCCAAAACTGCTCTAGCCCATCCATACTCTACTTGCACCTCCTGTGTGCAGAGTTGGATGTCTGAGAGAGCCCACAGAGGGAGGCTTAGATGAAGGAGCTAATCAAAGGCACCCTGGGGTCCCAGAGTGAAGCCAGAGGGGAAAGTGGGAACCAATTTGTAACTTGGATGCTTTTCCCTCTAATCTTTTCACTGGGCACATTCTTCCGCTCTTTTTCAGAGTCCTGGTTTTATTTTCTTACTTATTAGTTCTGGTTGTTCTTTCTTATCAGGAGGTGATTGTACTCTATTTGACAAAGTAGACCACAGCCTAATTCTTGGTAAGATAGAACAAGGTGGGATCACATTGGCTGCCGGTGGACTGGTCATGGGGGGCTGGGTTTGGGAAAATGAAAGAATTGCTTTATGCTTTGCGCAGGACCTAGAGATTCTGCCTGACTTTTCTGCAACCACTTTCTCTCAGTAAAAGTTCTTTGATTCAACAGAAAGAGAAAAGGCCCCTTGGGCTATAGACATATTGGCTGATTCAACAGAAGCTGCAAGTCCAAAGGCTGCCCACATGGTGAGCAACACTGGCTAGAGGGAACACAACCTTGTGCTGGACTAAGGAAGACCCCCTTCCCCCATCCTGGTTAAGACTGAGCCTGTTTGTTCTTGGTCTCAGTTTGCTACTCAGGCAATGAGATGCTGATGCAAGAAAGCTAGGGATGGGCCTGTGGAAAAAGGCCCTCCTTCCCTTTGGCTCATTTGCGCACACACACACACACACACACACACACACACACACACACACACACCTCCTTTCCCTGGCTTGGCTGTCATCCTGTCCTTTCCTTCATCTGTTTTAACAACGCCCCCTGGGAGTCCTCCAGCTTCTTTGTCTCTTTGCCCTCGTCTGACCTGACCAGGCTGCAGCCATCTACACGTAACTTCTCCATGCACTGCAGACTGGGAAGGACAGTTTTGCTTGCAGGCCTTGGAAATTAGCTCCCTGCTTATGAAAAGCATTTCATACTCCCTCCCCCATATAGCCCCAACCTCTGAATGGAAAACTCTCCTCTTCCATCAGAGAAGACATCAGCCTGAAAGGGCGAAGCAAAGCACCCAATTAGAGAGAAAAGATGGACAGCCTTCCCCTGCCTGCTCCTTTCCTCCTTGAAAGGGGTAATTGATTCTCGGTCAGAGCCTCAGCAATTGCAGAGGTCTTCGGTGGAATGAAAAAAGCTTGTAAATCATCCAAATTAAAGCTATGATGGCAACTTTAGCAATTTTGCTTACAACAAAGAAACATAGAAATAACAGCAGCCCTCAAATCTACAAGCTCAACCCATCCTTCTGCACTCTATTGAAATCACCCTATCTCTTAACTTTACTAGGTCAGTACTATGTGGATTGGGCCCCTGGGCGTAATTCTGCTTTGTTTTCCCACAACCTGGAGTTGGACTCTTAGGAACAGCTTGATAATTCCTGTGCAAGTCTTTATGTGAGTCTAGATCTGCTATGGAGGGAGTTGCAGAGTGATGTTCCAATTCTGAAGTAACGTGGCAATAGACAGGATAATCAATCATGAGATTCAGAATTGGCCCTTGAAGTTCCCCAGTTTGCTGTACTTCCCACATGGGATCCACCCTGCCTGTGTGAGGGTTACAAGGAACAAGTTCAGAAGAAGGTGTCTACAGCCAGACGTGTCTCTGGCAATGACCAGGTTCAGGTGTCAGCTGTTCTTTGCATGGAGAAAATGTTTTGCAGCTGGTGCATGGGAGCTCCCAATGAGGGAAGAGAGATGTGAGAAGCAATGGATAGAAACTAACCAAGGAGAGAAGCAACCAAGAACTAAGGAGAAATTTCTTGACAATGTGAACAATTAACCAGTTGAACAATTAACCAATTAACCTCCAGAAATTATGGGTGCTCCATCACTGGAGGTTTTTAAGAAAAGATTGGATGGCGATTTGTCTGGAATGGTATAAGGTCTCCTCCGTGGGCAGAGGATGGGACTAGAAGACCTCCAATGTCTCTTTCAGATTCTATTCTATTCTATTCTATTCTATTCTATTCTATTCTATTCTATTCTATTCTATTCTATTCTATTCTATTCTATTCTCAAGCCTTAAGGACAAATGCATACAAAATCAGAACTGAGAAGACAGCAACAGACACCAAATGCCATGTCTGCAAAGAACAATATTTGCTTTTCCTAGGTCCTTGGAAAGGACTTGATGGGTGGACAGAAATGCTAAATCCCGTCTAAACATCTGGCTGATTATATAATGATGAGGATGATGGGAGGAGGAAGGTTGAATCACTGATTATATGACGGCAGCCACTATTTTGACTTTTTTGACCCCCTAAAGATGCTGCTGCCGTGGACCACATGTCAGAAAGGACCCTGAGCTCAACTTAAATTGGATATTTTAGCACTGAAGATGTTACCTAGTTTGGGTAATGAAATGGGTGCAAGAAAACAAGCAAGCTCAGAGAGCACCAAGGAATGCTTAAATTTTATTTTGTTAACTTTTGCCTTTGCATTTTCTGTCTGTTGCTGTTCTTCTCAATTTACATTAACCGATGAGCCTTGCTTCAGTTATCCCCCATATACTGAACAATTTTGCAGTTTGGCTCTGGTGTGTCTGTGCATGTGTGTGTAAACTCTTAGAAACCAAGATTTTGTTGGTGAGGGGCTGTGTGGTGACCCTTCACTGATTCCCTTAGAACGTTAAAAGACTATTTTCTTATCCAGCAGCTTTGCCAATTTAAAAAGACAGATTCACACCGAGCCCGACACATTCCTGTCCTTTTTCTCTTACAGCAACCATTCAATAGATGAAGCCTCTCTGTGAAGAGTATATTATATGTCAATAGCTCTAGAACTGCCTGCAATAAAAGTCTATTTCAAAAGCTGATACTCATCTGGGCAAAAGTCTCTACGACCGGTCCGTCTCTATTTGACATTTTGGTTCCCTGTTCAAAAAGATCTTCTAATTTTGAGCTGGGCCACCTGGTTTTCTCCAGATGCTACCAGCCAGTGGTTTCAGGGGAAAAAGATGCCCATCTATAGCTTTGCCAAGATTCAACCAGTCTTCTAACTCAGGGCTTTTCAACTAGTGGTATGGGTACCACCTGTGGTACATTGGCACCTGGCAGGTGGTACGCGACCATCTTAGAAAAATGGTAGCGGGGGAGGGGAATGAGCTGAACCGATGGCAGCACCACACAAGCCTGAGCGAGAGATGGCTGGAGCTGCAG
>JANHFS010002201.1:79532-98935 GCA_032467975.1 Trimeresurus albolabris
ATAGAATAGAATAGAATAGAATAGAATAGAATAGAATAGAATAGAATAGAATAGAATAGAATAGAATAGAATTATTGAGACCCCCTCACAGGAAACAGCCAGGATGCTGCTATAAGGCATTACGTGCCAAAGCAACTAATCACAGAGACATTTTTCCCCTCATGCCATCAATCTGAACACCTAATCCTCACAGTGCTGTCTAATGTCTATCTATATTTACCCATGCAGTATGGTTGTGTTATCATTTATCCTTATTATCTCTTTTACTTCCCCGTCTTATTGGGATGGTGACGATGACAATGATCATAATGATGATTCTGATGCTTTGCATGTACACTGAATGCTTCTGAACCAGAGACAAATTCCTTTTGTGTCTAATCACACTTGGCCAAATAAAGTATTCTATTCATATCATCCCAGTCCTTCTCTTAGTCAGACTAGACATACCTAGTTCCCTCAATTTTTCATCATATGATTTAGCCTCCACACCCTTTCCTATAAGCATTCATTGCATGTTTTATCTTCCAGTCCCCTAATAATCTTTGTTGCTCTTCTCTGTACTCTTTCTATAATCTCAACATCTTTTTTGTATTATGGTGACTAGAATTGGATGCAGCATTCCAAGTGTGGTCTCACCAGAGCAGTCTTTCAACTTGGAAGTGCCTCAATGCTTCTGACATGAATACAATGACAAACAGGGCAGTATAGAGTCAGAATATCATATCACATGATATTGAAGCTATCCCTTTGTTGATGCAACCTGGGGCTTCATTACCTTTTTTGGCAGTTGCAGCACACTGCTAACTCAAACTGTACTTAAGTGGTGGTCTATTAGGACACCTTGATCTCTCTCACAGTTGCTACTATTGAGCCAGGTACCACCTATTCTATACCTGTGTATTTGATTTTTCTTCCTTATATCTAGGACCTTACTTTTCTCACCACTGAATTGCACCATATTGGAAAAGACCCAATATTCAAGTTTCTCAAGGTCCTTCTGAATCTTAGTCTATCATATAAAGTGTTAACTATTCCTGCCAGCTTGGTGTTGTCTGCAAATTTGATGAATTCACCCTCTATCCCTTCATCTAGATCATTTATGAAGATTTGAAGAATAATGGAACTAAGAGGGAACCTTGAGGTCCCCCACTGCATGCTTTCTTCCCTGGCCTCAGATAGCCCCTTTCTGAGGGAGATAAGAGATTTAGAAATAAAAAATATGAATGAATGGATGGATGGATGGATGAATTGATGAATTGAGGTCTACATGTTGAGTGCAGTTGGATACCCAGTTGTGAATCCTTTTGATGGTGGTACTGTCTATCCCACACTGTTCTATCTAAGAAGTAGGCTTTGGTCTACTTTGTCAAATGTCTTACTGAAGTCTAAGTAAACTATGTCCAAGTATTTTCCTTATCCTTATCCACTAATTTAGTCATGTTAGCAATAGCACTTTGTAGCACTCTTTAAGCGGTTTACAGAATCAGCATATTGCCCCCAACAATCTGGGTCCTCATTTTACCGACCTTGGAAGGATGGAAAGCTGACTCAACCTCAAGACCCATCAGAATCAAACTCCAGACTGTGGACAGAGTTTGCCTGCAATACTGTATTCTAGCCACTGCACCTCCAGATCTTCTTTGTCTTTGTTAAAACAAGGCAATAAGATTTCTTTGGCTTGATTTATTTTTAACAAACCCATGCTGGCTTCTATTAATTGTCTTGTTACATGCTTACAAATGCACTTTTTGATTAACTTTTACAGGATCTTCCCAGGTATTGATGTCAGGCTGATTGGTCTCTAGTTTCTTGGATCCACTTTTTTACCCTTTCTGTAGATTGGAATCTCATCAACTCTTTTCCAGTCCTCTGGTAATTCTCTGGTGCTCCAGGATCTTTGAAAGATAGCATAGAATAACAGAGTTGGAAGGAACCTTGGAGGTCATCTAGTCCAAATCTCTGATTGAGCAGGAGACCCTATACCATTCCAGACAAGTAGAAGTCCAGTCTCTTCTTGAAAAACTCCAGTGATGAAGCGCCCACAATTTCTGGAGGCAAGCCATTCCATTGGTTGATTGCTCTCACTGTTAGGAAATTTCTCCTTAGTTCTAGGTCCTCTCCTTGATTACTATCCATCCATTGCTTCTTCCCCTGCCTTCTGGTGTTTTGGGAAATAAATTGACCCTCTCTTATTTGTGGCAGCACTTCAAATACTGGAACACTGCTATCATGTCACCCCAAGTCCTTCTCTTCATTACACTAAACATACACAGTCCCTGCAATCCATTATATATTTTAGCCCCCAGTCCCCTAATCTTCTTTGTTATTTTCCTCTGCACACCTTCTAGGCCTTCAGCATCTTTTTTATATTGTGGTGACCAAAACTGGATGCAGTGTTCCAAGTGTGGCCTTGTCAAGGCCTCATAAAGCAGTACTAACCCTTCATGTGACTAGGACAGGATGTTTTCTTTGCTCCCAAGCTTTCCTCTTGATAGCCATCGCTGATGCGCTCCTTGCCTTCTGCAGTAACATCACTTTTCACCATCAGATTCTACTCTGAAAATTCCCTTTGCATCTCAGAATGTCCCAGGTTACCATGGGGATAGGAGTAAAGACTTTGAAGGGATTCAAGCTTTACTGACCACTCTTTACTGGAGGCTCAGGTAGTTAGCAGGTTAGCATCCGTTTCTTCCATCATTTGAAATATATGTTCTTTATCTATCCTGGCAGGTAGGAATTGGGCCAACACGGAATGGAAGGAATCCCTTGTTTCTCCAGAAAACTCCTTCGTGGCAAATAGCTGCCTTACAGAGGCATAGTAAGGGAAAGGAGAAGGCTTGAGGAGGGGCTATAAAAGAGAAGGAAATGGAAACCATGATGGGGTTGCTTAAACGTTAGGCTTCATTATTAGCATTCATAAGGTGATATTAGCACTTTTAACGAGGCAGTCCGGAAAGTAAATCAGAAGAAAACCAATGAGGTGAGCCCCTCTCTAAACCTAATTTTGGGAAATTTTTGACTTCTTTTTATTGGATGTGCTCATATCTTTGATACTTTGTGCAGTGGAGTTTTATATCTGCTGCCAATAGATATTTCTCAAAATATTTTTGATAGAAATTGATTTTTAATTTTGTTTCTTCATCACATCTAAAATTTAATAGGGGACCTGATAGGACAGAGGAAGGAAAGAAATAGGCTCACAATGCAGGAAAACAATAATCAATCCTGCTGAGCTGCCTTGGTTTATTTCTCAAGAAGAGACTTGAAAGTCCTTTTAAAAATTTAGGAGGAATTTCAACTCCTTTGGGATCCCTACTTTTTAGTTCCCAGCTATTTTTACTTGGAAGAAGCCTCCAATCGGTGGGATGAAGGGAACAGTACATCTCTCAAATTTCGTATAACAGAATAAAAGAATAACAGAATTGGAAGATACCTTGGAGGTCTTCTAGTCCAACCCCCTGCTCAGGCAGGAGATCCTAGACCATTCCAGACAAGTGGCTGTCCAGTCTCTTCTTAAAAGCCTCCAATGAGGGAGCATAGACAACTTCTGGAGGCAAGCAGTTCCACTGGTTAATTTTTCTCACTGTTAGGATATTTTTCCTAACTTCTCCTGTTTCTGTCTTTGATTAGTTTCCATCCATTGTTTCTTGTCTTGCCTTCTGATGGTTTGGAGAATAGCTTGGCTCCCTCTTCTTTGTGGCAGCCACTCAAATATTGGAACTCTGAGATCATGTCACCACTGGTCCTTCTTTTCACTAGACTAGACAAACTCAATTCCTGCAACTGTTCTTCATATGTTTTTGCCTCCAGCCCCCTAATCATCCTTATTGCTCTTATCTCCACCCTTCCCGAGTCTCAACGCCTTTTTTATATTGTGGTGACCAAAACTGGATGCAGTGTTCCAGGCATTATTAATAATATGGTTCAGTGTGGTCAAGATCACGTCTGCCAGCTTCTTCCTGGTGATTTGAACTCATCTAGGGTGGACAGGGTTTTTTTTACCATGTTGTTCCCTATTTTTACCATTTTCTTCACTATTTTCACTTGTATTCCTGGTCTGCCTTTTATGGTTCTGTTTTTGATAGGTTAGCTATTTTTTCCTTTTGCATGAAGACAGATGGAAAGAATGAATTAAGCAGCTCTGCTTTCTCCCTGCTGCCCTTCACTTCCTTGCCATCTTCTCCCTTTAGTGGACTGATAGTTTCTTGATGTTTTTCTTCTTTCTTACATGTTGAAACTTTTTTAAATCGACTCCCTCTTCCCTGTAACAGCCCTTCGGGGATTGGAAGATGGGTATCGTGTCACTCCTAAGCGTTTTCTTTGTTTCCTTTCTTTCTTTGTTCCTGCAGTCGCTTCTCTCACGGGTCCAATGCTGGGTTGGCTGCTGAAGGACTTTCCAAAGCACTTGACTTTAATCTTGCTAGGCCACCAAATGGGGGAGGATAAACCACCACGGGAAAGAACAAATGAGCGGCCAAAATGTGTAGAAAGAATTTCAGGTTCCAGTTTATGTGTGATGTTAATGAGACAGAGGTGAAATACCATTGACAGAGATGGAAAAATACCATAAACAAATATTTTAATTAACAGGAGTGTTGTTTAGCAAGTATTAACTAATATTATAAACTGGCTGCATGTGATAACTTGTGTGCAATTCTATGAAGAAACATTTTTATAAGAAATGCTAACCAAAGGTCACAAATCGTGTAAGATATTATGCGTGTAGGGGAGTGTGGTTTTCTTCACAGTGTATAAACATCCCTTTTTCTTATGTGTGTGGTCTCAGGACATGAACTTCTCTCTTTTAGTGTGTTAAAGGTAGATAAGAAGTCATCCATTAGGTTATGCATGGGCGGCAAGCTATATAAGAATGACACCCTGGCAATAATCCAGGGTTCTGAATTTGTCATATGAAGGCTCTGAGCCTTTGCACAAATAAACCTGTTTTCTCCAACCCTTCATGGTCTTGTCTTCTGATGTAAGTATCGTGGTTTTTCCACTACATTAAAAACAACAGGTTGGGTGTACAGAGCAAAGACCAAGTAACGGGAAGTGCAGCATGGAAAATAGGGGAAGGGAGCAAAGTCTGAGCGAGAGAACAATAATACAGCTCCAGGGGGAATCAGAAGGAAATCGTCCATTTTATTTTGGAGTCCTTCTGCCTGTAATTTTCTAACTAAGAGAAGAGACATACTGGAGGCTTTGAGCCAGCAGAGACACACCCAGCCTCATTTTGCATAAGGAGAACATATCTTGCCCCAGTAACACAACTGAGGTGTGCTGTTCAAAGTCAACCAACTTTATCTCATTCATTGACCAGAGTATAGAAACATAATAGAATCAACCCAATTAAGATGAATGAAATAAAATAGGAATAGGAGTAAAACTGGACCAATAAAAGTAAATACAGTATGTCTGTGTGGGTGTGGGCATATAATCAAATCAAAGTGATCCTGGCAAAGTCCTGATCAGCTAAGTGGTAACTTAGATGAAAAGAGTCAGTGTAACCTAAAACTGGAGATAATAACGCTGTAATAAGTTTGCTTTGCAGTTTATGGTAAAATGCACAATAAAGAAGAATGCAAGGGGTTGTTTCAAGGGCTGCTGCCTGACCTTAGCAAAGGCATTTGCAATTGCAGTGGATTCTCCAGAATCTCCATTCCAAACCATCATTGGAACTCTGCAAAATTTTGATACAGCAATGGGATTGAGATATCTGGCAGGTTGTATCTGGTGACAGTCTGTATCTGGTGACTTGATTATCAAAATAGACATTAGTGGGAATTAGGCTGCTCTCAATTTGTTTTTCCACATCAAGCACCTTGGTCTGACATTTTTCCTGCCTGCGGTGTACTCCATTCTGATTAGAGAGTGAGGAGAGAAGATCTGCTGTTTAATGAGGAACAGATGAAGGAAAGCAATGGTTGGATCCTCCTGGCTTTGTTGGTCCTTCCAGCAGGCACCCAACCAGTAGCTCATCTCCTTAGTGTGTGATACAATGGGGGAGGGGGTGAAGGAGACAGAGGTTTGGGCCTGTCCAGTTGCCTGACTAGAAGGCTGCTGCTGTGGTGAGCTGTCTCTGAAAGAAGGACTTGGCTCTTCTGCAGTCCATCCCCAGCCAGAGGCCAGCATCATAGATTTTCTCCATGTTGCTTTCTAAAAAGGGTTGGAAACATCCCAGAATTCTTCCTCTGCTAGCAGGACCATTAGAACACAGAATCTTAGGGTTGGAAGGGACCATGGAGGTCTTCTAGTCCAACCTCCTGCTCAATGCAGGAGATCCTATACCATTCCAGACAAATGGCTGTCCAATCTCTTCAGTGATGGAGCACCCACAACTTCTGGAGGCAAGCTGTTCCACTGATTAATTGTTCTTCCTGTCAGGAAATGTCTCCTTAGTTCTAGGCTGGTTTTGTCCTTGTTGGGTTCCACCCACTGCTTCTTGCCCTGCCTTCAGGTGCTTTGGAGAATAGGTTGATCCCTTCTTCTCCAGGACAGCCCCTCAAATATTGGAAGATGCTATCGTGTATTAGCTGCCCTGGGGCCTTTCTTCTTGGATCTGGAATCCAATATCTCTCCCTTATGCATCTGGCTTAGCATATCTGTGGAGGGTTGTTAGACAATGAGAAAGATACATTGAAATAAATCCACTTTATGCTTCTTTGTTTATCAGACCCATTTGACATTAACATGTGTGGTTTAGAACAGCATAGAATAGGATAAAATTATTGCAATATCAACAGCATCAAATAGGAAAAATACCCTAATAACTCAATTTCAGACAGCACAGAACTACTCCCCAGATACTCATCTGCTTTACCTTCTGGAAGGCTGTCATTTGTGGCAACTAAATGTATGAAAATGTTTGGAAAACCAAACACTGAAGAACTTTAGTTGCCCTGAAAAACATTCTAGCGTTGTGAAGCACATTCACTGTTGGACCTTCTGGTGCCTGGAGGAGGGCTTCACAGGACCCTAAAAGGGAGGGGGCATCTTTGACTTGGAGGGAGGGAGGATGGGTCCTAAAGGCTGCCAGCTCTGCTCTGCCCCATTAGATGAGAAATGTTTCTCCGAAAAGATTTGCCCATTGGCAAGTCTGCCTTTCCTCAGTTTCCACAAAGGAGGAACCAGAGTTTCTCCTATGAAAAGAGCAGCTGGATTTGATTTCTGGTCTTCTCAGAGAAGAAAGAGGCAAAATTGTGTGACAGAGAGTGACTCAAGCCTTGAATGAGGACAGTTTGCTTAAAAGTGCCCAGCTGCCTGTTCTTCCTTCTTATTGCTTATTGCTGAAATCCTTCACATCTCAGCAACAGGACCCAGAAGCTGCTGGAACGTCGGTGAGTCTCCTTACCCGAGATCTACACCTAGTGGCCAAGGAGGGGGTAGGAGGCCTTGGCAGGGCCAGGGGCTCTCCTTGGAGACAAGCAGCAGCTGTGAGGGTCTGCTCCCCTCCCAGGCAGCCTGGCAAGCTCTTCTTCTCCCCTTCCATCTGGAGGAAACCTGTTTCTCCCGTGGCCTCCTGCCAGCTTTGCTACCTGTGGGAGGACTGAGTCCTCAAAGGGACAGGATGACAACTGAGAAAAGAGGCCTTGAGTGGCTGAAGAGGAGGCAACGGGGAGGCACCAAATGCCAGCCGGAGACCTTCCCAAGTCTCAAGGCTGATTTCTTCTTGACCTTGTTGATTATCCGGAAAGTGGAAAGATCAGATTGGTTCACTTAAAATGCACATCAATTTGATCAAGCCAAAGCCCTTCCTGTTTTTGCATCGCTTCAGTTTCCCTCCCTTTGTCACCCCCTCCCTGCTTTCATCCATTCCCACCACTCAGCCCTCCCCCTTTCCTTGGGACCCTCCCCCAACAGCCTCTGATGCAACTGCCAGATAGGGGCATATTTGACAATGAACTGCTTCTAGGGAGTAAAATGAAGTGGCTGTTTTAAAAGGAAGACTGGCTACAACTGTGACTCTATTTATCTGTATGGATGTTAAGGGTTGTGCCCTTAAAGGCCGACAATGCACTGCCATCATTCAGAAGAAAAACCAGCCAAAAAAATCTGGGGTTGGGCTATGAAAAAGAGAAATAAAAACCTAAAGCAAATGTATCTTTTTCTCATACTGAGATATGAATAAAGGAGACTTGGGATTAAAATCCTTCAGAGTTACCTCTTGCAAAGACCACCACCCACCCATCCCCAAAAATAAAAGGACTGGGCAAAGAGCGAAGAGGGAACTGGGCATTCAACACTAATAGTCAATCATTTAAAAACTAACAGATCACAAACTAATCTGTCTCTATAATACTTTATTGTCTATAGAAACTCAAAGAGAAGGTTAGCAAGGAGAACTGCCAGCCTTTTTTAGCTTAACAGAGCATGTACTAAATTCTGATAAAGATGGAAAATAGTGGAGAAATAAGATGAAAGAACAAAATGGGGCAGAAAATAAGAGAAGTGGGAAGAAGATTTCCAGAAAACCCTCTTTTTCTTTGGATTAAAAAGAAGGGAAGGAGGAAGGCAAGGCAGGTAGGCTGGCAGGAAGGGAAGGGAGGGGAGGGGAATGTCTGTAAAGGTGCCTGCTTTATAAGAAAGTGGGACTCCAAACAATGACAAAATCAAGGTTTTGATAGAAATTGAGGACAGGAAGATGGAAAATCCTAGATTGGTCAGCTAGTTTGGGAAAGCTAGTCCTGGCCAGTGTTGGGCAAAAGGGGCCTTTTGGGAGGGTGGCCAAGTTGGGAAAGCCCCTTGTGGAGGAGATGGAGAAGGCAAAGTTGGGCTTCTCTGGGTTGCAACCTCCTTGCAAGACCTGCCTTCGAGCTGGGCTGTGAGCGAGTGAGGAGGCTTCTAGTCCAGAGGGGCTGGCAGAGGCTTTGTCTGGGGCAGGGAGGGTCAGTTTGGGTCCCATGGGATTAAGCAAACTGGATTTCACCTTGTCCGTGGTGGGGACAAGTCCCCCGCCAATCCCCCCTCCAGTCCCTGGTGGGGGGACTGGGAGGGCACAGCTTACATTTTGTTTGTCAGGTTTATTTACTCTCCCAAGAAAAGAAGGAAATAAATTTTAAGAGAAAATTGTGCAAAAATTGTTGTCCTCTGACTGGCTGAATCAGTGAGAGTCATTTTATCCTTTCCTTGGGAAATTTAGGAAATTAAAAAACAAAACAAAAGAAAGTTCTCCCTTTCAAGACTTTGAAAAAAGGAAAAAACTGATTTTTCTTTTCCTCCCTGGTTGAGAGAGAGAGGGAAGAAACTACAGCAGTGTGGCTGATTATGGACAGGATATGCAAAACAATCCTGGAATCATAGATTATCCCTTATAGGCCTGTTGTTTCACATTCAACATCAGTAAAATAAAACAATGATAGAAGGGGTGTGTGGCGGTGTGCATATATGTGACGTGTATCGAAAATCACTAAGTGCCAGCATGGGATGGCCATAGATAAATTATGCTGGACTAAGTTTATCACATGTCTGATACTTCAGTAGCTTAATGGATTGCTGGCTGGCCACAGCATCTCCATCTCAGCAAAGCGTTCAGAAAAGTTTCTGCTAATGTTCTCATGAATAAAATAGTAGATTAGGGGTTAGAGGATGCAACTGTTACTCTCATAACTGGCTGAATGACCACACTTGATGGCTCAGCATTAATTTGGCCAAGAGCATTGAGTAGAATTCCACTGGGGTTTACCAAAACAGTAAAATGTGGGCTAGTGGAACACATTCCAAGGGGGGCCCTGAGATGATGGGAAGGCTGGAACCTGCCCATGAGGAACAATAGTGCCATAGTTTTGTGCCAGCGCAAGCAAGGGCATAACAGTGTGACCCAGAAGGCCAATGGAAGCCCTGCCACCACTCTGGGAACCAGGAAAGGCAGCTGGGAACCCAGCAGAGGGAAAGAGGAATGAGTTGACCTTGCCAGTAAATCAAATAGAAATCACAACCAGGTGAGATATTTTTACTTTATTGTAAAACTACTCTGAGATTCTAGAAAGAGTGCAGAGAAGAACAACAAAGATGATTAGGGGACTGAAGGCATGTCCATATGAAGAACAGTTGCAGGAATGGGGTATGTCAAGTCTACTGAAGAGAAGGACCAGGGGTGACATGATAGCAGTCTTCCAATATTTGAGAGGCTGCCACAAAAGGAAGGGGTCAACCTATTTTCTAAAGCAGCACAGGGCAGGACAAGAAGCAATGGATGGAAAATAAGCAAGGAGAGAAGCAATATAGAACTAAGAAGAAATTTCCTCACTGTTAGAACAATTAATCAGTGGTATGACTTACATCCAGAAGTTGAGGGTGCTCCAACACTGAAGACCAGGGGACCAAGCGAGAAAGGCTTAAAAGGACCAGAGAAGGGTGCAGATGAAGGCTGGAAAAGAAGGAATTTCCTCATGGGAAGATGAACGTCTTATGATAACCATTTCCTTGAGCGTAGAAATTCCTCAAAAAGGGTGGATGTCCCATCCAGAAGTTAGCCAGGAGTCATCCAGAGGTTCAAAGCTGCAGGATGTTTGTGCCTCCTGAAAAAGAAGCAAAGGGGCTTTATGTGGGGTGCAGCTTCTCGCTTCCACCCTCAGGAGACTCTTCCTGGTACTCAGCTGCCATCCTACTACTTCCGGGAATGCCATCCTGTGCCTCCTTCAGTTTCAGCCTTGCCCTTGATGGAAGGCAACTTATTTACTTTCTCAGTTTCCCTTCCAGTGGTTCCAGGAGCCATACATTTTGACTCAAATCCTCCTTTGTGAGCCACCCAGAAGCCCACCTGGAAATGACAGGACCAGGGTGCTCCGGAATGGCCTCCCTGGCAGCCTCTCATCTGTGCTTTAAGAAGAATTCAAAAACAAACATATGCCTCTGTTGTCCTGGCACAGAATCTTCATGCTTCAGTCTGGGTTTTTATTCTGCGTTTCTTTCTTTCTTATTGTGTGTTGATTGTTTTAGTGCTTGGTGATGTTTACCATTTTTGCTTCTGTAGTTGCTTCTTTGTGTTGAATAGTTTGGTGTTAATCACCAAGGACTGGGTTTATGGGGAGCCTGCAGTTTCCCAGCATGACAAATAAATACCCTGACCCCCCCCACCCCCTTCAGCAATCTTTTCCTGACACCTCCCAAAATAGGACATTTCTCGGGCTTTGCAGATCTCATGAAGGTCTTTTCACCGATTTTTAATAAAGTCAACCAGGCAGCCTCTTAACTTGCCTGCCTCATGAAAACATCATTGTTCCTGCTGTTCCAATGTGCAGACTCTCTAATGGAATGGGGCGGGGGGGAGGCATGGGTGGAGGGGAAAACCCCATCAATCATGGGAGACCCCTGTGTTGAAGTGAAGCCTGGGAGAGCGGTTTCCTCCTCTCATCTGAAAAGTGAAGCCTTTGGTTTGTTTTCTGCACAACGCTTCTCCACACCTTGAATTTTGCTAGGCGCCCTTCCCTTGGGCTCACATCCATCACATTCTCCAGCGTACTTTTAAGATAACGTTTGAAATACAGAGACAAATCCATATCAGTAAAATCTCAGGAACGGCTTGGGAGATGCACAGCTTTCCTCCAGGATCAACATGTTTCCTTTCGTCCATGATCTCCTGGGTGTGGAGACAATGGAAACCCTATTTGCATCTGGCATGATACTGGCATGGGTCACACTGCCAGTAGGGCGCTCCTGGCTTAGCACCTCTGTCCATATGGGAACCCCATCCATGAGCGGCTGCTAGGTGAAAGTCCTCTGAATGAGGTTACTGATTTACAGAGGTTTTATTTTTATTTATTTATTTATTTTGTTTGCCACCCATCTCACGGCAAGGTGACTCTGGAAGGTGTGGAGAGAGGGGCTAGCAGTGGGGCAAAAGTGCAGCCCCACATCCTGCTTCACCAGAGCACCAGGCTCAATGCCCAGCAAGGGTTTGGAGGTGGCTGGACAAGGTCACCTGCCTTGTTTTCCCAAAAGAAAAGAGGAAGAAATAGACCCCCATTGCAGGATTCCCTCATTTGGTTGTCTTCAACTCCTTGGAAACTTCACCATCCATTTCTGGCTTTGTTAAAGTAAAACCTTAGATATTGCACAGATGGAATCATCCGGAAAGAGCAATTAGGTGTAGCCTCATTCTGAGTATTCATAATGTGCTGAGAAGTTGTTGCGTGACATATCCAGAGGCGTTCAGAAATATGGCCTGTTGGATTGTCTGCTTGCTTGATTTGTGCCCCACCTTTCTTCTCAAGTGAGCATTCAAGGTGCCCAAGCTCAGCTTGCAAAGAAATACATCCCATTACGATCCTGTTCCCATTTAGGACCTCTTCTCCATGCCAGATAGGCAGGTGTGGGCAACATGGGCACTTTAGGTGGGTCTCCTGCAGGACTTAAATGGTGGATAGACTCCACACAGAAAAGGCCCAGGGGCATTGAGGACCTCTACAGGTTAAATCACCATCTCAGTGAGTTCCTGGTATACAACCCTTACAGATCTTTAAGTGGAAGTATCATGTGATCCCAGGATCTTACATAGTTAGCAGTCTGGCTGCCAGACTTTATAACAGTTGCAAATTCCACACAGTTTTCAAGCATAGTCCAAAGTAAAACAACTTACAGTAGTCTAAACAGGATACAACCAAGGCAGGCATGTCATTGCCAAATCCAACCATCTGATGAAGAATCACAGATGGTACTCTAGACTTAATTATGTGCTCCGATTCTCTTTGCCAAAGTCTCAAACTGCAAATCAAGGGACAGTTGGAAGAGGATGATCCTTGATCTCCAGGTCCAGCTAGCTATTTACCAGCAAAACCTTTCTCTTCTTTGTGCTTAATAGCATTTAGACTTATGTACCACTCCACAGTGCTTTAAAGCATTCTCTGAACAGTTTACACCAGTTTACTGAAGGATAGAAGGCTGAGCCAACCTTGAGCCAGTCAGGATCGAACTCCTGGCAGTGGGCAGAGTCAGCCTGCAATGTGCTGCATTCTAAATACTGCACCCACCACGGCTCCTTCATGCCCCTTTGTTCTCTGACCAATAGTGAACCCCAGAATGTTTTAGGATCCTGACTGCTTCCCTGGAATTGCATAATAGGGAACATAGAACACAGCTAGTTGTTACTCGAGCAATTTCATCTAATGCATGGGTGTCAAACTCGCCACATCACATGATGTGTTGTGAAGTATCATGACTCTTTTTGCATTGCCGGCAATGGGGTGGTTGTGGCTTCGATATGATGAAACCAGCCTGTGGGCCGGCAGTTTGACACCCCTGATCTAATGGAAAAGGAAGAATGACCCAGTGGAGGAATCCTTTGGTGGTCTCCAATATCATTTTCTAGAAATGGTCTGAAGGAAAGACTACAAACACTCTATGATATGGAATGCAAGACCCAGAATAACTCCAACTCCACTTTGATCCAAGGTAACCAAAGTAGACTCTGTAACATATACTAATCCAGAGGTCTGCAACCTTGACAACTTTAAGACTTGTGGACTTCAATTCCCAGAATTCCTCAGGGAATTCCTGAGGGAAATACATCCCAAGTGTCAATGCTTAAAGATTAGCCAAGGATTCCAGAAATGCTCTTTCCTGTAACATGGCATGATAACAGAATCTTGAAAGATCCTTCTCTCCCATGTTATACTAAGTAAAATCAAGAAAGGGTTACTTTGAATTCTGAAGCTTTCCTTT
Source organism: Trimeresurus albolabris (assembly GCA_032467975.1). Taxonomy (NCBI): domain Eukaryota; kingdom Metazoa; phylum Chordata; class Lepidosauria; order Squamata; family Viperidae; genus Trimeresurus; species Trimeresurus albolabris. The sequence goes on from JANHFS010002201.1 coordinate 93,192, forward strand.
TTTCTCAGGGCTGTCTTTTTCTCAAAGCATTCTCTTAATGGCTCACTCACTCTCCAAGAACCAAGCAGATGGTTTACAATGAGCCATGGACTGTTGCAATTCCCTTCCTCCAACTTTTTTGGAGGAATGCCTCAGAATGGAAAAGCAACACCAGCCTGTGGATGTGCTGGAAACAGAAGTAAGGACTCTTCAGTAAGTACTGCAAGTCCATTACAATAGACTAGAAGTTTAAAGAGGCTGTCAGACATACTCATCCCTGCTTAGTCCCTGAATCCTGCACTTATCCTCAATCCTACTTCTAACCCACAATAGTCATCTTAGCTCCCTACAAACCAAGGGTAGGTTTGCCTCTTCAAGAAGGAAAAGGACATTTAGGAACAAGGAAATCTGCAGCCTGAGCCATCTCTGTATTCCAAGATAAGGCATGCACAGTAGAATAACAATAGTAGAAGAACAGACAATGGGGAAATCCCACCAGTTGCACTGGAGGAACCATCAGGCACTGGGGCCAGACCATTTTAACTGCAGATGTTTTTATGAGCTGTCAGTCTAAAACTGATCAGGGACCTATCTACCCATGTGGACAGATGGATTCAGGGAATGGTCCTACTTTCAGATCACCAACTCCTCTTGGACAGGAAGCCAACATAAACAGCGTGATCTGTATACTGTAAACAGGTTCAACAAGATTCCATCTTGAAATGAGCAAAGGAGGGGATACATTAGCAATACCCAAAGAATTACAGGTGACAACTAGAACCCAACTTAGTCAGCACATGTGGTGGATCTGTACTGAATTTCAGGGGTAAAATATCTCAGAATTAAGGTTTGATGTCTCGCATCTGTTTTCCCTGCCTGTCTGGAAAGAATTCTGGCAACACCTACCAGCCTTTTCCAGGTTGCTTCCCCCAGGAACAGTCTTTGGCTCTGGGCTTCTCAAGAGTTGCTGCAGAAGCACCAAGGAGCCCCTGCCCCCTCACCCCACCCAATAAGTTGGGGAGCCAGTCTTAGCTCCCTCTAATAAAGCTTCTAGCTTGGAAAAATCAGAAAGGCAAATCTTTGCTATTCCCTCAGGGGCACTAACAACATAATAAACAGATCAGGCAAAGATAGCCAGAAGTCTAGAAAGGGAAATCAGTTGGTTGCTAGCTCTGAACCCACATCTTACTCTGAAATCTGATCCAAACATGGCACTGAACTCAGGTGGGCTTTTGAGACAGATTTTGACCATTTGGACAAATTCCATCAGGGCTCCCTGAATGTAGTTTGACTTATCTGGCTTCACAGCAGGTGATTCTCAGCCTGAGTAAGTATATGCTAATTACAGTTCCACCACCACTCGGTTTAAAAGCTAATTGAAAGCTGAATTGTGACCCCCAAGGCTGCAAACTCCTCAGCTAATCCACTGGTTATTTATTAATCTGGAGCAGGAACGTTCCCAGAATAGCTTCCAGATCAATTTTTATTTTTATTTATTTATTATCCAATTTCAAGACTTGGATAAGTCAACTCCTGATTGTGGGCAGCTTGCAAATAAAGCAGTACATATAAAAAGAAGGCATAGCTGACTGGAAGAGCAATGCAACCAATTGCAAAAGGAAGGGGATTCCACAACCACCTTTTGCCCTCCACCAACCAATGTCGTAAGCCTGGGAACCTTTGGGGGAGCAGCCTTCCAGAGAAACAGCATCATGAGGTCAGGTTGCCATGATGACGCTGGGAATGGGATAGAAAGGGCTGTGTCCCGAACTGCCACCTCATGCCTGTGCTGTGCTATTGCTTGGTGCCAGTCTGCCATGAAGTCTGGGGGGACTGGATGGGAGAGAGGATAACGAAGAATTCACTTTATTTGCAGAATAAAGTCAGCTGGCTGAGAACAAACAAACCACAGCTGCATTCAAATCCACACTTGAAGTGACCATTCTGAAAACATCTTGTTTGAATTTGATTGGACATTTGGGGGCCAGCATAGGAAGGTTCCTAAGGGAAGGGAAGTTAGATTTGGAGATTTTGGCGTGCAAATTTCAGCTCTGGCTTTGCTCTACTGTATTTCACTTGACCTTTAGTAAACTATAACCTTTCTCAACAAATGGAGTCAAGGGTCATTCTTACTTAAAGGTTTAAGTTGAGGCAGGTCTGACAGGCTGCCCCAAAGCTCTGGTTCCTTTCCCAAAGAGAGGGGCAACTGTCTCTTGGGCACTGTGAGGAGAGAGAGGTCCACCTGTATACCCACGAAGAAGACATGATTCATGGATAATGTGGTGCTGCTGGAGCCTTCACAGACCTAAAGATGCAGAAGGCTACATCAGTGTTCTCTGGAAATGTGTCCTATGCCTTTTTTATTAGATTTTCTTTCACACTGGATCGAGTCCAGTGGAGAAACCACAACCTTTCATTATTGCAACTTCAGCAAAGCCACTTTGCTATTTTTTTTTCTTTGAAGAGTGGGTATTGTGGAGAAACAAGGCTTTGGAGTTAGAAGGACACCACCTGAGATTAGGGTGGCATGGATATTTGTGGTATGATAAAATTAAGGTGGATTTTAGAAATCATTATGTTAGATATGCCATATTGAGAACATGGAAAAGATACAAGTCCAGGTTGTGCCCCCAAACACCTTGTGGTTCTCAACACCAGAAGCATTTTATAAATGCAAAATAACAGGCAAACACAAAGGGCTAACTTATCGTGAGATACTAGAATTTTATCAATTGGTGGTAGAATGCTAGACAGTGACCTCTCTGCTCCTGGCAAATTAAGCAAAGCTGTGGAAATCCTGTCCTGGTGTCTGGAGGCTGCTGGGGTCTGGATGGGGAGCAACAGCTTCAACGGAACCCTGGCAAGACTAAATAGCTTGGGGTTTGGGGGCCCTCTGGGTCTAGGACTGCACCATTTCTGGTGCTGGATGGGGTAGCAGCGTCCCAAGCAGACTCTATGCTTAATCTGGGAGTCTTCCTGGACTCATGACTCTTGCCTGAGGAGCAGGTGGCTGTTACGGCTGTTATGGCAGGTGGCCTTTGCACTTTGTATTGTGTGCCAGTTATACTTGTTCCTGTATCAAGGAACCCAACTCACGGTTACCTATGTACTGGTTACCTCCCTATTCCAATGTGCTCTAATGGAGCTTCCCTTGAAGAGTATCTGGAAACTGATGCAAAATAACACTAGGAATAGCACTTACTTATCACTTCACATTGCTTTACCGCCCTCTCTAAGTGGTTTACAAAGATCAGCCTATTGCTCCCAACAATCTGGGTCCTCATTTTATCAACCTCAGAAGGTTGGCAGTTGGCAGAGTTAGCCTACAATACTAAATTCTAACCACTGCACCACCCCAGCTCTTACAACTGCATTGCAAGCAGCTATGTGTGTTTCTGCCACAGCAAATGTTACACCTCTGCTGGGAAACCTGTATTAGTTACCTGTTTGTTTCTTGACTTACAATTCCTGGTGTTGATCTTTAAAGCCCTTCATGTCATGGGATATTTGAGGGACCCCCTCTCCCTGATTTCATCTTCCTGTCCCACCAGATCTAGCAGAGAGGACATATTGTAGGTCCATTCTCTAGGGAGCTACATACAGAATACAGAATAACACAGTTGGAAAGGTCTTTGGAGGTCTTCTAGTCCAGCCCCCTGCTCAAGTAGGAGGGGACTGGAGGCTAAAACATATGATGATTATTGATATGATTGTTGTGGGTGCTCCTTCATTAGAAAAAAAGACCATTTACATTTATTGCTGACTGGAACCATTTATTTAATTTTTAATTTATTATTTATTTATTTATCAAATTTATTTGCCACCTTATGGACTATGGATTTGATGATGAGATAGGATAGATTGTAGAAAGAAGAGAGTCATGATGTCAGAGAAAGAGATAAATTTATACTTGAAAATGACTTCAAGCCCTAACCCACGCACCATCCCTGACTGAGTCAGCCCCTCTCACACACCCCTGTGGCCCCATGCATTCTTCTTGACCCACGCCTTCTCCCATGTGCCCTATTTGACCCAAGTAGCACTTCTCACATATCCCCGTACCCCCTTTGTGACCTCACCTCCCAGGCGCCCTCAGGAAAGAGAAGAGTCCACCGAGCAGCCGCGCAGCAGAAAAAGCCCAGCGCCTGGATCATTCCAGTAACTCAAACCTTCAGTCCAGCCCTTGCTCAAGCAGGAGACTCTACGTCAAGATAGCCAATCTTCATTTTATGAAAATGACACTAGCAAAAGTAATTCACCCAATATTTTTTGTTCATTGTGTTTCACTTAAATAGTGGTTTAGCTGATCTCTGATGGTCAATATGAATCAATTCTGATGAATATTGGCGGATTTAAAAGTGCCCCCTCTGAGAAAGGAAAAAGACTCCGGAGGCTTAAAGAGCTAGTTTGGGAATAACGAGAAGTTTTCCTTTCTTCTGAAGCAAGGCGAAGTCACTTCTCATCTAAGTGGAATGTGATCCATGGAGGTCAAAGGCTGCAGAGCAAAACAAGTGTGCAGCTCATCCTTTGTCACTCTGCAATTTGATTTCAGGCTCCAGAGAGAAGAACGCCTTCTGCATTACTTCAAAATTGCCAGTTAACTACCCATAGCATTGAAGCTACAATCAGCAATAAAAGTCTAAAAATAGCTCCAAGCCATAGACAGCAGTGTCAGTAATGAATGCCAAGCACTGTGCAAGAGGTAAACGGCTTGAATTCCATGGCTCATCTCCTTTTTGGCTTGGTTGTCATTTCCTGCAGGTGTATTAAGAATCAATTGCACTGCTCTAGTTTTCCTGTTCTGATCACACCAGAACAGAAGGCCTCCTGTATATTCTGGCCTGTTACTCATTTTTCCCATGGAGCAAACTTCTTGTTTGTCCATCCAACAAACTGCATCACTGGGCAACCAGAAGCCAGTGGTCATTGCAGCCACTGTGAATAATTATCTGATATTAAAGCTTATTATTTTTAAAGCCCTTTATGGCATGGATCCAGTTACCTGAGGAATCATCTCACGCTATCTGTTCTGGCAAAAGAGACATACTGTGGACCTCGTTGGTCAAGGAATTCTGGCTGGTTAGGTCCAGGAGAAGAGCCTTTTAGGCCTCAGCTCCTGCCCACCGAGACAAGGCCCCAGCCTCTGGGCCTTCCAGAAGGGCCTCTGCTGATTGGTAAGGGATCCCATTGAGGGGGAATTCCATGTTGGAGGTAGATAGTGGATTAGAGAAGACTAGAGAAGAACCATGGTATCTCAGTGGTTAGAAGGCAGTATCGCAGGCTACTTCTGCTGGCTGCCAGCAGTTCGGCAGTTCAGTTCTCACCCGCTCAAGGTTGATTCAGCCTTCCATCCTTCCAAGGTCAGTAAAATGAGGACCTGGATTGTTGGGGGCAACATGCTGATTCTGTAAACTGCTTAGAAAGGGTTGTCAAGCACTATGAAGCGGTATATACTGGTAAGTCTAAGTGCTATTGCTATTTTTATTTTATATATTGCTTCCTTCCTCAGCCATCTCTGTTAATATTAATGTTGATGTTTATCATTTTAATATTTTAATGTTTTATGGTCGTTTTTATTTTGTTGTAAGCTGCCTAGAGTTGCCTGATGATGAGATGGATGGCATATAAAATAAATAAATAAATAAAAAATCTGCACTTTACATAAATAGGTAATAGGAGATTCTATCCTCAAAGGAACAGAATCAGCCATCTGCAGACCAGACATACAATCCAGAGAGGTATGTTGTCTCCCTGGAGCAAAAATC
>JANHFS010002202.1:0-10902 GCA_032467975.1 Trimeresurus albolabris
TCTGCAAGGAGTATAAATCCTTCCATTCCCCACCATCCAGTCAGAGCTGAAGAAGCTTCTTGGAAGAGAAGCGAAACATCTTCAACAAAAAACAAAGTCCAGTTGCCTTTGGGACAACCATCATCTGGATGATTGATAATCTCCATAGACATATGAAGTGGTATATAAGTCTAAGTGCTATTGCTATTAAAATGGAATACTGTTTTTAATGTAAATTCAGTAATTGCTGACTTTGGGGCTCTAGTAATTATCAAAGTTACTTGTCAGTATTATAACATGTCTCTATATTGCATACCAGGCTTCTGAGAAATATAGAAATATAGATACTTTATGCATATTTCTTACAGTAGGTTTTGCTTATAATGTTGTAAATTACATTCTTTTATTATTCTCTATTTTCATTCTAGTCTTTCACCGAGAAATTGTGTCAGAGATGGGGACCCTTGGTGTCTTGGGCCCAACCATCAAAGGTATTGTTAAACATTTTTCATGATGTGGATGAGCCCATTGTATCTGTAGCAGAAATGGAGGGTTTTTCAGAACTTTTTCATATTTCTTGGGAGGAGAGGAGAAGTTCAAAATATATCATGTCTCCATTTCAGCTGTAGTTTAAGTATTTGATAAATCATCACCATCACCTTCTAGGTATTTGCATACCTCTTTTATTTGACTGATCAGTTCTCTGCTTCTGCTGATTTGCATTTGTATTCAGTCAGTGACTTCAAAATTTTATCTACAGTTTAATTTATTATTTAATGTTTTTTATTTGTCCTATAAGGGAAATATAGTTAAAATCAATGAATGAAAGAATATGGGAAGTATATTTTGAAGTGTTTTGAAAAGTAACAATATGATGTATTTTGGTTGTGCTGCTAGTCTGGTTGTGGCTTATCTTGCAGAATTAAATATTAGATTTTGTTTTTAAATGCCCTGTTATGAATTGTGAAATGCTTGACTACAAAAATTGAAACACAAAATTTTAAAATCCAGATTTAGAAATTGCCAATCATTTATCATATTTGAAATATTAGGGTTTCTAGTTTTAGAGACTTAGTAAAACTTGATTTTAGTTCATATTAGGGACTTTGAAAATGTAACAATTATCTTATATCTGTAAGATATAAAATACATTTTGAGGTTTCTTGGCGTATTAGGACACTATTCCGCTAAAATAAATTATTCCCTTTATTTTCTTGTTTCTTTCTAAATATTTGGCAGATAGGATCTTTCAGGAGAGTTACCTAAGAGGGTTACAACTGATTTCTTGACACAGATGGGTTTATGATTAATTCTCCATTCTTTTGCCTTAGGTTATGGCTGTGCGGGGACCACTTATGTTGCATATGGACTCCTGGCCAGGGAGATTGAGAGGGTAGACAGTGGCTATCGGTCAGTCATGAGTGTTCAGTCATCTTTGGTGATGCATCCTATATATGCATATGGGACAGAAGAGCAAAAGCAGAAATATTTGCCAGGCCTGGGTGAGTTAATAGTTTAGAAGACTGAATACAGAAGTTTACTCTGTAGTTATACCAACATTGGTATGTTTTTATCTCTTGTGCTATTATTATTACACAAACATGCATACATATTTGGGCAAGTTTAAATATGATATGTATGCATGTGCATTCAGATCATATTTAAACTTGCCCAAATCTCAAAGGGAACCAATTTTATCTTTTCCTATCCAACCAGCTGACATCTCAGCATTCTGTATGTCCTAAAAACATGTACTTTGCAGATCATATTAATGTTCTTACATTTGATTATTAAAAAATATTTTAGAGGAGTTCTAGTATGTACTAGAAATTCTCTCTTTTTTATCTATTTTTATTTTATCTTTTGTATTTTAGAAAATTTCCTAGTTACAGTCTTTTGATTTGCCAGCGTTGGAATTAACAATTAAAACTTGCACAAGACAAAATTATAATTATCTCCTTTATTCACATATAAGACAGTAGTGTTACTGTTTTGTTTCCTTGAATATCCCAAATCTCTTCCTTTTTTCACTTTTGGCATTTATAGTATCTCATTCAGTGTTCTGAAAAACAGTGAAGTAATTCTTTTCCAGGTTCTTCTCATCCTTCAGTTAGAATTTGGTTGAGTTTTTTTAAAAAAACTTTTTATTTAACACTAATAATTTTAATTTTACAGTTTACCTATTCTATGTTACTTATTAAAATTATATTTTAATTTCATATTTTAGTTAATTGTTACTTCATTCTTTCCCCATTTCCCAGTACTTTCCTTCCATCTTCTGATTTGGCTCTGCTTAGACCAGCTTTAGACCAGTTTCAATTTTTTTCTTTTTGGTTCTGCTGATTTTTTATCATATTGTTTATTAAGATAGTTTTGGCTGTTTATTTAAAGAATACTCTTTTTTAAGAGTAAATTACACAGTATACAATACTATAATCCAGAAGGATTGATAGAATTTGTGATTTTTTTTTCCTATTAGGATCCATAGTACAATGGTAACTTGCTACTCATTGTTAATTCCAGGTGGCGCAATGAGTACCAAAAACAACAAATATATATAAAAAAAAATCTCATAAGGAATAATTTAGTGAATCACTAGGCAGCCGGACACTGACAAGTTTGACTCTTCCAGCTCTATTCTGAATTGAAATTAAGTTCTAGCTTGTGCATTGAGTACCAAACAAAGAATGAGTACAAAATTTTCAGATCAAAATATGTTGAGTACCAAATTTGATGAGTTTCAAAGCGGTTGAGTATCAAGGTACCACTGTAGATTTATCCCTATGAAGTTGTTTAAATAACAAGACTTGTGAAGAAGTGAGAAGGATAATTTAGGAGTTGCTATAATCATCTTTTGATGTTTTTTTTCACCATAGCTAAAGGAGAGTTGCTGGGCTGTTTTGGGCTTACAGAACCTAACCATGGAAGTGATCCTGGTGGCATTGAGACTCGGGCCCAGTACAACCCTTCCAGGAAGACCTACACACTCAATGGTTCCAAGACTTGGTGAGGTTTGCACTTGTCCTCACATATGCAGATCACAAGAGGGAAGTAACCTAGGACACTTGGATTATTTTGAAATAGTGGTAAAACTTTAAGCCCCTGATAATTATGGTGACAGATTTGAGAGAAGAGGACTGAATTAAATTTTGTTTCTGGAAGATTAGATACCACCTAAGCTTTGTTCTGTTCAGAGATGGTTTTCATATTATATTTTCCCCTCGAGAGTATGCCTTTTTGTAGCTACTTGAATTTTAACTTGATTTTTATAAGGCCTGTGTTGAGGCATACCAGACATTGACAATATACTTGCTCTTTTTTTAGGATCACTAATTCTCCAATGGCTGACCTATGTGTAGTGTGGGCTGTATGTGATGATGGCAAAATACGGGGCTTCCTATTGGAACGAGGAATGAAAGGTCTTTCTACCCCAAAGATTGAGGGCAAATTTTCACTACGGGCCTCTCTTACTGGGATGATTATTATGGAAGATGTAGTAGTGCCTGAAGAGAATCTACTACCCAAAGTGTCTGGACTCGCAGTAAGATCTCTCCACAATCCATATGATACTCATTGGCATGTGAATGGTACAGTGACCAGGAATGCTACAAGAGGTGTTAGCCCAAGTTAATTATCAGGGGATGTTGAGAAAGATTGAAAATATATTTTAGTTCAATTTAACAGTATTTCTAGATGATTTAGCTCTAAGGTTTGGGTTTATTTCATTATGAATGTGTAAATTGCATTGCAACAATAAGTACTACTGTACAACTAAGGAACAAATATAAATCTAGTATTCCATATTTATTTATATTATGAGGTCCTGTCTTTGAACAACCTCCTTCAAAAAAACCTTAGTCATATCAAATGCTAATTTCACAGACAAAGTGATTTATGACATTATTTTAAAAGGGACTTAATATATAAAATAAACTTTAGGGCAGTCTCATTTGTAAGCTTGAACACACAGCTAGTAAGCTTGAACACACAGCAGATGGTAGATGTGAATCATGTGGATGATCCTTGTAAGTCAGTGCCATTTTGGAATAGAAGGAATATTAGTAAATTCCTTCCCTGAATTGTAATGTCTTTCTCTTTTCACAGGGACCTTTTGGCTGCTTGAATAATGCACGTTATGGTATCTCCTGGGGAGCACTGGGTGCTGCTGAGTTCTGTATGCATACAGCCAGGCAGTATACTTTGGATAGGTAAAGTCTCAAGATTTCTGGACAGATGTTCTACAGGAAATGGCATGTGATTGCAATGATGCTTACATACTAATATGTAGGTATCCTTAATATTTCATTTACACAAAAACTATGATTGTGATATGATCCCACGATATCAGTCATGTGGAAGAGATTGTGAGTTTTGTTTCAAGACCATGCTGAGCATCCTTGACTGAACTCACATTTGAAAAAAGATATCCAGCAATGCCAGTTTTGCTAAGAATATATTGGATGAAAGGAGATTCCTAAAGATATACATTTTATTTATATTTCATGGGTTCTTAACAGATCCTTAGGTCCCCAGGGTACTACTCAAGATTATTCATGGATGGTTTCCATTTGTACAGTTCCATGGCCATTTGTAATAGAGCACATATTTAGAGTCACTGGAATGTATGACATAATAGAAGCAGCTGCATTTTCAGATTTAAGATGTCTCCATAATTTTCTATAATTCTCAAGTTATATTAACTAAAGTGTATCTCCAGTCCTAAATCACACTCCAGGCTGGATTTTGTAGCCAGAAATTATTCTATAGATTATTCTATAGATTATTTGCTTCTCATACCATATATCTAGTTAGTTTTTGTATGCAATTCTCTCCACTGAATTTTTCTGAGTCTCCACCACTTTTTCCAAGTTTGCATCTTACAGAATACAGAAAAGACCTTATTCTATTTCATCTGCTCTTTGTTACACCTGTTATATCTGAATTCTTCTTTAAGATTAACTTGATATGCTTAAAAGCTTTTAGTATGATAGAATCATCTTCTACATGGTGATCCTCCAAATGCTTCCAGTATTTTATAACTCTTTTTTCTACAGTACCTGTGCAATGGTTTTAGCTGAATTATCTCATCCATTCATCTTAGAAACCAGTTCGGAGCTCCTTTGGCAAGAAACCAATTGATCCAGAAGAAGTTGGCTGACATGCTCACAGAGATTACTATTGGGTTACAGGCTTGTCTGCAACTGGGGCGCTTGAAAGATGAAGACAAGTAGGCATACATTTGTGTATGTAATTAATGGCAGAACTGTGCATAGTGACCTTTTTTTCCTCATAGGCGGTTTAGTCAAATGGAAGATAAAATGGACACACTACTTCATTTTGTATCTGGGGAAACACTTTAAAAGAGCAGTACCTCTCTGCTGGAGAGAGAGATAAAAGGGAGGATCAAATTGTTCTCCTTTTTTTAACCCACAAATTACATTTTTTCAGTTTCTCCCAACATTGCAGTGTGCAACAATAATAAAAAAAATCTACTCACTGCTGCAGCTAGCACACATCTGGAACTATCCCAGTGCAGAAGGTAGACATTAGAAATTATATTTTAAATATAGTAACCCATTACTATTTTATAGTATGACATGACAAAAAGCAAGGTCTCTATTAAGCTATAAGACAGAAGGGAGAAAAAGGAGCTAAGTTTAAGCTTAAGAGAATACAAAACAGAGCTGTAATTTCATTTCTCAGAAGACAGTCATATGTTAAATATGCTGTGTTAAGTACCTGGGAAGATGCAGTCAAGCTTGAGCCAACTAAGAGAGAAAGCCTAATGCTACAGCGTTCAAGCCTGTGATTTTAAAAGCAATTAACAGCAGGAAGAAAAAAATTGCACAACCACAAGATGTGGTTAGTTATTGCCATTCTTTTCTTTTTCATCATACTCCCAATGAAACTCTGGCTGTAGTGGTAGCTGTAAAAAGAAAGCATTGGAGGTTGGTAAATGAGGACCCAGATTGTTGGGGGCAATATGCTGATTCTGTAAAATTTCTTACCTCTCGTGTACCTTGGTCCTCCTGCCCATTTTTTTTTTAAAAAGATGCTACGCTAGATGTGATTTCTGTCACATCTGATTTGTTATCTATTTTATATGAAAACCTAGGCACCTAAGCCCTTTTATTCCTCACTTGATTCTAGCATTTGTTCTATGTTCCCAGGGCAACTCCTGAAATGATCTCTATGCTGAAACGGAATTCCTGTGGGAAGGCCCTGGAGATTGCCCGGCAAGCTCGTGACATGCTAGGGGGCAATGGAATTGCTGATGAATATCATGTCATCAGGCATGTTATGAATTTGGAGGCAGTTAACACATATGAAGGTAAAAAAGGATTGTAATTATGTCCAGCAAACATGTTATTTAGAAACATGTTCTATTATTTTGCTTCATTTATATCTTTTTTTAAAGAGACAATTCTAACAACGTTTTTCCTATTTTTTCCTTCAGGGACTCATGATATCCATGCTCTCATCCTTGGCAGAGCTATCACTGGACTTCAGGCATTCACAGTTGGGAAATAAACACATTTCTTCAGTTTTCTTCTACATGATTCCGGTTTGAAAGATCACTCAAGATGGTTTATGACGTGGGAATATCTTTATAAGATGAGCACGACTGCTTCTGCTCACCAGACTGTGATCAAATTATTCAGTTCAACTCAATTATTTGTAAGCTGAAACAAATCAGGCATTTGAAAATTCTCTGTTGTTCACCAAAAGTACAGAAAGAAATTAAAAGTGCTGCATTATGCTAAACAAAAAACTTTTTCTAATTGGTAGAAGGATATCACTGTGGTCTAGGAAATGTTTTGGAATTGTCTAATTGTTTTTGAGGCAAACTATTTTGGTATGTAACTGTAGATATTTGATTTTTAAAGCTGACTGCTTTAGAGTCCAATCACAGCCTTGAGATCTATATCAGCGTGGATAATCTACAATTTATGGTTTTAAAAAATCCAGGTAAGATTCCTCTTTTTGTGTAAGAGGAAACCTGTAATACTTGCAAACACAGAAGATGAAAATCAGAATTTACTACGTACCTGTGCTTTTCCTGCCCTATGATGTAACTAGTTGCTGTTTTTAGTGCCTTCATTGACAGTGTTAAATAAAGACTGATTTTTTTATATTAGCACACATTTTTGATGGTGTGTTAAGCTATTTCAGCTCAGACCCTTGCCCCTTTGAATAAGGTCCCCTTGTGCTTTCAAAAATAAATTTAATGTGATGAATTTCCAACAGTAGTTTGTGTAGAATGATTAGTTGAAACTTGATATTCTAATATTAGTGACGAGAGAAAATTAGCCTTTCCTATGAGCAGTTCTTTCACATCTTTACTAGCACTTAAAATTATTTAACTCTTTGGATAGGATTAAATAGAGAAAACAGCCCATTTCTACCTAATTAGACTGTGAGTGGCAGTATTTGTCACAAGTATAATGACAAAACTTAAAGGGCATTGAGTTTTGCCACTTTACTTGTAAGAGAACACTTGAAGTTGTCTTTATTTAAAACAGTAAAGTACTATTATAGCTTTTGGCTGTTACACTTTTGCTGCTGTGGTTAAGAATTCAGAAAACAGTGAATGGAGTATGACAATTCCAAGTTCTTATTGCTAGAGGTTAGATAAAATGTAATAAGGAGTGGGGCTTGAAGACTGATGTATGGTATTCCAAAATCAGTGATATTGAGTTATATTTTGCAATTGGCTACAAATTTTATGATTTCATATGGTTCTTAATGTGTGTGTGTGTGTGTGTGTGTGTGTGTGTGTGTGTGTGTGTAATCAGCAAATTTGTCCCTATCATCAAAATTCATATGTAATGTATATTTGGATTCTTAATTCTCTGGTTTTAATATGCAGTATGACTTTTAATTGTTTCTTAGCATGTCAAGCGTTTTGTTCGTTTAATCTATGTACTGAAATTAATTAATAATTAATTTTATTTTCTAAAATAGAAGTTACATTATGGAACAGTTAAGGCTGTAAGACATAAGGTCCAATCTCTGAGCCTTGGATGTGGCCCCCAGAGACCACCAAATATTGCCATCACATTATAAAAAGGAAAAATGATTATATTTAAAGACAACTTAAATGTAATTGTTTTTTTTATCCTGGCCCCACAACTTTCTTATCCCTAATTTTTGGAGTAGAACTCTCAACATACCACTCAAAGTAAAGAAAAGTTGTGTAATCATGAGCCAAGAAATCAATTTCTAATACTTAAGGAGCACTAAATAGGATGCAAATGCAGAGATAAAAATGTAATGATGTTTCTAATTAAAAGGACAGATATGAAAATATTTTTTGTGGTTTACCATATCACACTGTACTGCTTAGCACTGACGTTAGTATATTGCTAAAAGGTAAAAAATACAGAGAAAATAATAACCTGGTTAGCTACTGCAAGAAGATATCACAGACTAACTACAAACAATGGCATGACAAAGTAGTAATTGGAATGGTGCATTGGAAGATCTGCAAGAAATATCATTTGCCTACAAGCAAGAACTGGTGGGACCATAAAATAGAGAAAATAATAGAAAGGGAAAAGGCTAGTGTTCTGGGACATTAGAATTCAAACAGACAGGCACCTGCCACATTATGTGCCAGATTTAACAATTGTCGATAAGAAAGTCTGGATAGTAGATGTGGCAGAACTTGGAGACAGCAAAATATAAGAGAAGGAAAGGGAGAAGGTAACAAAATACAAAGAAATAGAACAACTGTGACAAATGAAAGCAAAGGTAGTACCAATAGTAATAGGCGCCTTGGGTGCAATCCCAAAACAACTGGAGCACTACTTGAACACCACTGGCCTTGACACCATCAGTCGATTGCAAAAGGCAGCTTTACTCAATAGCTTACAACTTCTGAAGATACCTCTAACATCATCAAGCAACATCTGCCTATCTCAGGTCCTTGAAGACTTGATAGCGGGATAAAATGCCAAATCCAGTCTAAACAACTGGCTGACTGCAACAAGCCATAATAAAAGAAGAAATACCAACAAATTATTTTTACTTCTGAAGTTTATGGTGTTTCTGAACATTTATGTTTAAAGTGTGAATGTTTACCAAGTTTTAAATAACTTGTTCATTTCTTAGTGAGAGCACTAGATATTATCTTTGTCCTAATTATCTTTATAGATAATAGTTATTTTTTTCTTGTACTTTCATACTATAAATCTGAGATGTTCAGCTGAGTACCTATAGATGTTTTATCCAGTCAGTGATGACAGACTTAAACTTCCCTTATAGCACTTCATATTCTTGACCAAAGGCTTGTTGTGATGATATTCAAGAGATTGCACAATAGCAACTTCCTGATTGGGCTTAATTATAGTCAGCAGACTACAGGAAGTCAGCCAAACAAAGATTTGCCTTGCTGAAAATGCCCATTTTATGGAATGAGAAAAGGAAAAGAGAGAAGAATGAGTATCATGTTCCTATGTACTGACTACATTTGCTTGGGCGTTTGTTAATTGTTGGTAATAGTTCAAACGTTTGAAAAGAAAATAAATTACTGTATATTAATGTAACTGTAATTTTATTGAGATTATGGATTAGAAAATGACTCATTTGCAAATGAGTAATGAAGAACAAAAAAGTGCTTGAAAATAAACTTACCTATGAACAAAATAGATTTGGATGCCATTTTGCAATTCAAAGAAGCCAAATTACTATTTATTGGCACACAGATCTATTTATGTATTTGTTCTTTCTTACTATATTCTTTCCCCCTCCTTTATTTTATTTTTTACCTATAGGATTACAATTCAGATTGACCACACAGGTCTTTATACATCATTTCCACAGTATGACAAACCTGCTTGAGTTCATTTTCAATCTGTCTGATCTTTTCCATGATCTCAGAAAGCTCTTGCAGCTTATCCTGAATAAGCTTGTTATTATGGTCATAAACAGGAAATACACTTTCTTCCAATTTTTCTGCCAAGCTTGAAACCTGTGGGGAAAAAAGAAACAGTTAAAATGAACTTGGCACTTTTAATTATCTTTTTCCAGGATATTCCAGAAGAACACTGTTTTTTATTATTTACATATTTTTATTTTTAATTATTGAATTTTAAATATGTTTTACTATATTGCATACTGTATTATGATCAGTGGAAAGGTGAGATACAAAATGCATATATAAAATTACTTAAACTGAGGAACTATTGCTTAGCAAATGTGAATTTTATTGAATCATAAAATTGAGTTGTAAGAATTCAGAATATTAACAAAGAAACAACAGGGTTTAATACTACAATCTTAAAGAGAAACCAGAATTAAAATCATTTCTGAAGTAATTCAAACTGATTATATAATGTAAACAATTCATCTCCTACTGAAGTTTATAACTATGAAAATGGAGGGGGCAATTATATAAAAGTAGTATGATGTCTGAATGTTTTCTCAGGCTGGAAGAAATTAAAAAGTAATAAATATAATAGAAAAATAGATTTGCTGTGATTAAGGTTCCTTTGACAGGAAATATTACATCAAAACAAAAAAGAATGCTCCTTTAATATATATTTACTAATAGACCTTAATGCTATTGATTTAATATTCTCCCTTTGAATACTTGAAGAGCCTATATTTTAATGTGAAATATGCATTTTTGCCACAGCTTGCCCTCTAAGATAATATGAATTTATTAAAGCAAAATATCAAAATATGTAACTGATATGAATTGTGAAAAAAAGGGCTGAAAAATAGAAGAAATGCACCAAATGGAATAAGTAGAGGAAGAGGGAATAATGAGTGACAATGGCTACAAGTATTCTAGAAACTGGTAATTAAGCATAAAATAGGTAATACTTCTGGCTATCTAAAATGTTGTTAATTGCGAAGTCGTGTCCGACCCATCGCGACCGCATGGACAACGTTCCTCCAGGTCTTCCTGTCCTCTAC
>JANHFS010002202.1:25583-37505 GCA_032467975.1 Trimeresurus albolabris
GTCAAGGTTGAGAAACACTGTTCTAGAATCAGTAAAAAGGAAAAAGTCTTTCCATACCAGCTGTTGCCCTGAACTCCACAAAAATTATTTTCTACTGTATAGCTTGCGCAATTATCAGGACAAAGCATGCTAATAAACTCACCCTTGAGAACCGTACCCTCCTTGTGAATGCACCCTCTTTACCTTCTTCAAATAATCCATGGGAAAGTCAATTGCTTCAGCAGGATCTGAAAGAAATTAAACTTGTAGAAAAGTATCCAGACGTGCGAAGGTTCCATATGCATGCAAAAAGAGCTGCCTTGATCGCTGTCCAGACACAGGGCAAGAAAATAAAAACCTATTGCAAAGTGAAGCTGATTATATTTCCCACAGAAAAATGTATGCCACATCCAGAATATTTACAAAAAGCATCTTAAAAATAATTTCTATAGAAGACCCTAACCTTTTGGACCAAAGGATACATCTGCAATTATGTAGTAATGTGCATTACAATTTCTCAAAATCGTAGTCATACGGAGCATGCCCATTCACAAAATGGTAAAAACTTTTGGTATGTATGGACTTTTGGTATAGTCCAAGGAAAGGGTAATTCCATGGAAGGGAAGGGACAAAGAGAAATTGGGATGGATATTTATCTTGACTTCTGACCTGCAGTGTTAACAGCAGACTACATTGTAGGATTGCCATTAGCTCCTTTCTTATACAACTACATATCATTTTTACTCCTTCCTTAATATTGGTAGGTTCCTCACATAGAACTGTTTGGTTCATATCCACAGCATGCAGACAACATCCTAAATCCTCCAATGTTTATTGCTCATTTTGTAAAAACACACTTAGAACAATTTAAAATGGCAGCTATACATTTTAGATGGGAACCAATATATGCATGTGCTTGATTAGATCTCTATAGGAACTGCATAGGAGTCTGCAGCTCCAAATCAGCCTTAAAAGGAGACCAAATTTATATTCTTCGCCCTGGTATGACAAGAGATAAAAGTTGTTATATTTTAGACAAACAATGAAACCAACCCTTCATAAAGAAAGTGTCATGCTGATCTCGGGCTGGATGCTGCTGTGGTTGAAAGAGGGCATCAAAGTTCCAGAAGGAGCTCTCAATGAAATTATTGGTGGGCATTTCGGTGAAACTGAAGAGGGAAACAAGGTTTCAATTAAATAGTAAGGGAACAGGTCCCATGACTAGCTTATACTGACATTAGCATAAGGAAAAACATCACAGCGTAACCAGAATAGCCAGCAGAGGAGACTTGCTCTAGCCAAAGTATTCTGCTACTTCTCAAAGAAAATTATTTACACCCAATTAACAAAAATAAATTACTTGGATTTCCCTAGCAGCCATTATTTTGTATAAAATGTTAGTGAACCTCAAAGATGGGTATTTTTGAGTTGACTCTTCTTAAATTCTTCCAGCCAGCTGAGTAGGCATTTTAAAGGCTACCCACAGCTATATTTCTTCTGCCCATATATTATTAAGTACATACCCCATTTCAAGGAAGATCTGCCGAAACTGAGTGCGGACCTTCAGCAATGGATGAAGATGGCCGCTTTCAGGCATAATGCCCAATGCTTCAAAATTGTAAGACTTGAATTTCAAATCTCTCCAAGAACCACTGCAAGGATGGGGAAAGCAGGAAGAAAATGAGAAAGATGGTTAATTTAGCAATAGGCTGTGATTTCTTTGAGAACAGTTTCCATTTCAATAATACATCTTCATTTTTAAAAAAATTCCCATACTCATTTTTTAAACTTCACATAAAGGCAACACAAACACAATTGAAAACAGGGAGGTTAAGAATTTTGTCAGGAAGGGTCTGAAGCTATGAATCCATTTTAGCATCTTGTCAGCTATAAGTCTATGATGGATGAAACTTGATTCTATATAGTGAAGCCAAGAATTCTGTAACCAAGATCCACACACAGAAATCAAAAGCAAATTCCAGACAGAAATGGCAATTTGTAGGCCCAGATCCAAGCTTAACCAGGACCATACTGTAAGAGAACCAGAGTTTCTTACCTCGTGATCATCTCTGGTGTAAGATCTGTTTCTTGTTTAGCAATAGTTGTACTAAAAGCACTTCCTTTTTTAACCCAATATGTCTTTATGGTCCTAAAATGAAATATAAGTTTTGACGTGTCATCTCTTGGGAAGAGGATAGAATCATTCAAAGTTCTATTTCAAAGAGTATTCCATGAGAGCTAGCAAACTAGAGCAATTACTTAAATTAATAAATCACATACACAGACACCCACACATTTTGAATGTATTCATACAATTCTATACTGAGTATGAAAGCAAATTGCCTTAAAAATTAATCAAATCAGGACAGAACATATGTGAAATGAAACAAATTGTTCGTGAAAACTCCAGAAGGAATGAATTATCAACACAAAGAGTAGAATTAATGAGAAAGACAAATCCATTCATCCATCTTCAAATCTACATAGCCAAAGATTTATTCAGCCAGTCTCCCTGGGCCATGGTTCCTTGTTGGCAAAAATAAGAATGTAAATTAAGTATTTAACTGCAGAGTGACTACCTCTTTTCTTGAATGCTTTGCAACATTGTCCAAAACCTGAAAAAGCATACCCAAGGAAACATAACCCAAGAAACTTGTATGAAGAGCTTACACAGCAAAAGATATATTGAGCGTAAGATCTGATAGAATTATAACATTACCCTTAGGCCATATTGAAATGTTTATTTCATGATGAATATACATAGTATATCAAGCTACAAAAATTCTGTTGTGGAAATTTTCTATCAAATATTGTTGAAGAAGCAACAAACATGGGTAGCAATGGAGCAAGCAACCAGTTTGAAAGCAAGTGGTTGAAGCAGAGATAATTAAATGGCTAGAACCAGCTTACCTGAACCCATCTTTGGAGATCTTTGTTTGAGTGCCTGTTTCCTCCCACTCAATAGGGAAAAATATTTTTCAGTGAGGGTGCAAGGAAAAAGGCCTCTTTAATCACTACTCTATAGTTCTTTTAGCCTGGAGCCTTTAAAACAATCCATATTTTTCAAACACATTTTAATGTCTTTGATTGTGTACAAAAATTATTGCTGCTTAATGTGTTACTTGTATAATCATGTAAAAACAATGAATCTGTTTTATCTATTTAGGGTTTTTTTTTGTTTTACAATCTAATTTAGTTAATCAACATTTCTGCCCAATAACCAAAGTTAGGGTTTAAAATAAGCATCAGAGTATGATATATACAATGCTTCATGTCCTTCTTCAAGTCCTGCTATACTAAATGTAGCAGGACTAATTATTCTATATTTACTATATAAACAAACAATACAAACATAACATAATAAAAATAAACAGTACAAAAAGATTTTAAAAATCCCATTACATTACCTGTGCTGATAAAAGAGGAAAACTTTCAATCCTATGAAGTTGTAAAGTGCAACAAGGAGTTAATTTGTTGGGATTAACTTCATTACAGAAATTAATCTCAACTCATCTCTGATCATTCTACAACAGATATTAGAGCTGAAACTCACACTTCCGCTAGGAGTTTTCGTTTTTTCAGTTCATTTTTATCTTTCTCCTCTAAACAGTTAGCCTCTCCCTTCTGAACTTGGAGCAGCTTCTCCCTTACGGTGTCCTGAACAGATTCCACCTTGGAGAGAAAGGAAACTTATCGTGGATAGAAGCCCAAAGTTCTTACTCTCATTCTGTTTTTCTTGGATGCAAAAGTATTAAGGCAATCCTGAATTTATTTAGTTGCTTCTTAAATATGTACTGCCTTTGTTCAACTGTGGAGGGTGAGGGAGCAAAAATATAACATGCTGCAGAAACAGGGACCCCACACAGATAGGAATTTTGATTACTCACTGCCTGGAATATCCGAGGGCCATTTTCTGAGCTCTTATCCAGCCGGATCCATTTGTTGGACATTGCTTTGCTGAACCCCACCTTTCCACTTGGCAGCTTCTACAGTAAAACAAGGAAAACATTACCCCATCAGATCAGAAGCCATACAATCAAATCATCGAAAAAAGAAGTTACTTAAATTTAGATCCATGCTAAATACAGATCCACAGCAAATAACATCAAACAAATACTTTCTCAGTAACAATTTAATACAATAAATATAGAGAGACAAGATTTTTTTTTTTACCATGAGTTCACTTTGAAGCAGACCCTCAGAAGGGATGCTATGAAATACTCGGACCTCATGGCTCCCTTCATGAATAATTTCTTGGCCCTCAGGTGTCAACTCCCACTTTTTAGATGTACGTTGCTCAGCCTCGATCACCTAAAAAGAACATCAAAAACATCTTCCTTGGCAAAAAAGTAGGGAAAAAGCCAAGAGTGCTGTGTTTGATAAAAGAATCATGTGGTTCTTTTAGGAAGTTTTAAAGTACCTCAGAACTTCTGCTGACCTGCAGTGCCTATTTGGACTGTGGGTGAGGAAAAATAACATATTTATACCTAAAGTTTCACAAAACCAAATGGCTAAAATCTATATAACAAAGCACATCCATGAACTTAGAAGATTCTAGCTTAGTTTTACTCCTTTTCATCATTTGTAAGAAATTCTTCACGTTTTGCCATATAAAATGCCCACCTCTCAGTGAGAATTTGGCAACAGTTTACATGTAGGAATATTTAAGGACAGTCTGAATGCACATATATCAGTGCCAAATTAAATTATTAAGTTTTCTTATTAGCATATTTTAGAATAATCTTTCACTGTAATTACCTTTTCTGAGATAATTATTCTACAATCACAATAAGATCAGTATTAATCTAATGTAATTGAGGAACTGAAAATACCTATGATGAGGTTATGACTATCAAATCTAGGCTGCAAATGAGCATTATATGGAAGGAAAGAGTGATTCATTCATTATAACTCTGCAGCTATCTAGTGTCATCTGGTTGTTTGCAGCTCAGATTTAGTAGTTAAGGTACACGTACAGTAGTAATCCTTGACTTATGACTATAATTGCACCCAAAATTTCTGTTGCTAAATGAGACAGATGTTGTGAATTTTGCCCCATTTTACGATCTTTCTTGCCACAGCTGTTAAGTGAATCACTGCAGTTGTTAATTTAATAACATGGTTGTTAAGTGAATCTGGCTTTCCCATTGTCTTTGCTTATCAGAAGATCACAAAAGGGGATCACATGACTGTGGGACACTGCAAAGATCATAAATATGACTCAGTTGCCAAGCATCTGAATTTTGATCATGTGACCATGGGGATGCTGTAATGGTTCTAAGTGTGAAAACAGTCATAAGTCACTTTTTTCTGTGCCATTGAAACTTTGAATGGTCACTAAATGAACTGTTGTAAGTTGAGGACTACCTGTACTATATTTCTTTTTCCCTTGAAGCTCACAAGAGAAATTAACAAGGAAAAGGTGAGCAAAATATTGGTCTTACATTAGAATCTAATGAAATTATAGCAATCTATTTAGCATTGCATATATAACCATACATGAAGAGGGGATTGATATATTCTCCAAAACACCAGAAGGCAGGACAAGAAGTAATGGCTAGAAGCTTGTCAAAGAGAGATCCAACTTGGAAGTAAGGAGACATTTTCTGACAGTGAGAACAATTAATCAGTGGAACAGTTTGCCTCCTGGAGTTGTGGGTGCTCCATCACTGGAGGTTTTCAAAAACAGACTGGACAACCATTTGACTAGGATGGCAGAAGGTCAACTAGAAGACATCTGAGGTCTATGATTTCATGTTCTATATCCACCAAAGACTCTTCTTTTACTGACTTTCTCTCCCATGATGATATAATACTGCTCCAGGAAACATGGACTATTGATGACCTTTTATTAAATTTATTCATTTTCAACTAGGACCAGGAGCAGAGCAAAGCAAAGCATAAGGCAGCCCTAAGGGTCCTAATTTCCCCTACTCTACGTGCCATATCAAAGTTCCTCCCTTCGCTCAAGACATATGCTATAGCTTTATTAATGCAATTCAATCAATAAAATCTCTTGTTACCATTTATCAGATTTATTTATCCAATGCTACACCAACAGCTGCACAGAACCTTTTTCAGCAGCAAAGATACTATAAACAACTGCTGGCATGCCCCCCCAAAAAAGGAAGTCACAAAAAACACAATTCATTCAGACAGTCAAATCCAATGACTCAGCCTCTTTCGGGCACATTACATTAAGCTCCCAAAGAAATGGCCCAGCCACGATGGACTGTCACATCTCCTCAGAGTTTTGGAAGGCATAATTTCAAGAACTCTATATGGACACCTCTCTTGGAAGCGGATGCCCTAGCAAAATTATAGAAAATCTACCAATGTGAGCACCAGTGACAATGACAGAGATTAAGAATCTTTGGTGCCCAACTAAGACCAGGGAAGGCACCAAAAGACCTAATTTCTCCTGAAGTGGTTAAAACAAATTTGGGCTTCTGGGCTCCCATTCAGGCATGCTTTTTACCTGCATTGATATCAATGGCTGAATACCCAAGAACTGGGGGCTTGTGATCATTTCCTATTGTTCCTATATATAAAAATGATAAAAAGGATGAACTTGCAACCAATCAGCCTCCTCAACATAATTAGCAAACGTTATGCAAGATGCCTACAGTACAAGGAAACTCCAGAATTGGTTGGAATAAGAAAACATACTTGTAAAAGAGCAAGCCCAATTTAAGGAAGAACAATCCACCACTGACTAGTGCTTACTGTGCCAATATCTCATTGAAAAATGCTCCTCCTGCATCATTGCTTCCCTTCACTTTCATAGACTTCAAAGCAGCTTCTGACTCCATATCATAAACCAAACTATTGGAAAACCTGGAGAATTTTTTAATTGACTGACATTTATTTTATCTAATACATATGTTTCATGAAGAGCTGTCACTCAAAATAAGCTATATTTATTTAGCAATACTCTCAAAAACACCTACTGGCCTTAAAATAACACTGAGTACACTAGCACAGTATTGCAAGGCAAACTACTTAGAGATAAACTGTAAGGACCCGCCTCAATTAGTTCTCCCAAGAAAGCAGAACTCTTGAAAACGCATCATTTCAAAAGAAACTTTTATTGGGAAGTGTTGACAGCAGGAATAGAAGGCAGAATCTGAGGATTTCCCGTGCACGAACCAAGAAGTTAAAAGTGTCCATAGTAACCCCACCTTAACTGTCCATCCGGACAGTTCAAACAGGCCAATCCGCAGGTGTGAAAAGCCGTGGGAACAAAGTGATAAGGCGCTGCTTCCAAGGCTGTTAGGTGTCTGTGCCGTTTCTTCCCCGCTTAGAGGTAAGGCAGATGTCCGGAGCTACATTCCATTCTCACCCTGTTAGAGGCCCATCAAAGATAGAGCAAGAGACAGAGCAAAGGAAATACACATCGGCACCTCAAGCTTCCCCTTGCCCCCTAGGAGAATGGCAGAACCTGAAAAGAATAAGAAATCCCATGCACACATAGGGTTTTGACATAAACTATCAAAACCCCCAAATCATGGCATTTGCCAAAAGATCCAAAAATCACAGAATTAGGCAATCCCCTGTTTCAAATAGCTGGGAATAGTCCTAAATTGTGCTAGTAGAAGGAAGTCTCATAAGGACTACATTGCTAAAGAAGCACAAGTTCATCTGCCATCCTTAAAGTACTCAAGATAAGAGGTAGCTACTACATTCCTGCAGCCCTTAAATTATTTGAAGCCAAGCCAACAGCATAATTTCTTTATGGTACCCAGCTAGGCCCCTATTCCAATTTTGCAGCATCAGAACCTGTTCCCTCCAAATTCTTAAAATAAGATAACCTTGTCATTTTTTACTGTGGGTACGACACACATCAAAAATGAAATTTAGTTGCCCGCTCTCAAAGTGAACACATGCATGACACACACCTAAACATACTATATACAACATATACATACTGGATTGGCCCTTTAAGCGCCAAAATATGTTTCTAATGCATCCTGAGACTAGAGATAGGCCTCATGAAAATAGAGTGTGCATGACCATGCTTAACTTACGACCACAATTGATCCCAAAATTTCAGTTGCTAAGTGAGTTTTGCCCTATTTTATGACCTTTGTTATAAAATGACATGACATCTGTTAAGTGAATCATGGCAGCTGTTAAGTTAGGAACACGGTTCCCCATTGATTTGCTTGTCAGAAGGTCACAAAAGAGGATCATTCCCTTTGGCGGCTTTCTGATGGTTCTTTTCTTACAACTCTGAATAGCCTTGGACAGCACAGCCACATGAATGTAATCTTTGAACAATGGTATTGGTCGGCATAGCCTTAGTCGGCATAGCCCATTGGCTGACAATGGGAAGTCCCGCCCCTTTCTGCCGCAAGAGATTGGGCGCCGCATCTACTCTGCGTGGCGCCACGCAGGGGCGTGGTCCGGCGCAGGTGTGCCTTCTTGCCGACTTACCTCTCCTAGCGCCTGAAGACTCTTCACGGCCCCGACTAAGACTTGGTGTTCCAGGCCAAGCGCTGCTGCTGCTTCCAGGCTGCAGAGTCCGGCTTCTCCGTCAGCTGCCACCTGCTCCAGCCTCTGTAAGAGCAACTCTGCTGGTGAACCAGGGCCTGTCGCGACTGCCGCCATGGTGGGAGACATCTTTCCGACAAACTCTAATAAGACCTTCCGGTGGTGACCGGAAGCGGAAGTAATGACTAGCGCACAATTTTTAAAAACGGCTGCATAGTTTCTTTAAAGCATTACCGGCTTTTTTCCGCGAAAATCAGCGGGCTAGAAGCGCAGTCGCTATGAGATGACTCGCCTACTATATGCTCAGAGCGGGAAGTATTTCAGGAGTTAATGCTTCAAAAATTGTCGTTTCCGTTTTTTATTTAACATGGTTGGGCGCTCACTAAGCAAGCTAAATATTAGTATTTAGAAGCTAAATGTACACAATCTCAGGTAAAGCATACAGGACAATATTTTGTTACTGTGTATTAAAATGTGTTTCGTACAAAAACAGCCACGCGTAACATCCTTGCACACGTGAAAAACATAATTTTCCTTTGTTGAGCGTCTGTTTTCTTCAAAAACTCTCGTTGCGTTTCCTGGTATGTCTTATACCACCTCTGAAGGTAATATGTTCTCACTGGCTAATTGTTCTCACAGCTTGCCTCCAGAAGTTGCCTCCAAAAGTTACTGGAGTTTTTTAAGAAAAGACTGGACAGCCATTTTTCTGAAATGGTATAGGGTCTCCTGCTTGAGTAGGGGGTTGGACTAGAACAGGCTTTTCAACCTTTTCACCAATTGTACCACTTTTAGGATACAGCAATATTTGAATACCGTCAGTCACCTAGCAAAGTGTCAAAAACTTGATGACCAAAAAAGGATAAAAGTGATAAAGTTCAGGTAGTCCTTGACTTACAACAGTTCGCTTAGTGACTGTTTGAAGTTACAACGGCACTGAAAAAAGTGACTTATGACCATTTTTTACACTTGTGACCACTGCAGCACCCCCAGGGTCATATGATTTACATTCGGATGCTTGGCAACAGATTCATATTTATGATAGTCCCAGAATCATGTGATCCCCTTTTGTAACCTTCTGACAAGCAAATCAATGGGGACACCAATTCAGAACTGTGTTACTAATTTAACAATTGCAATGATTCACTTAACAAATGTGGCAAGAAAAGTCATAAAATGGGACAAAACTCATTTAACAAATTTCTCACTTAGCAATATAAATTTTGGGCTCGGTTGTGGTCGTAGGTTGAAGACTACCTGTACACCCACTTACCGCACTTTTAATGGGAAACTTGTGCCTGTTTCTCTGACATTAATCTTTGCACTGTTCTATTCCCTTGTCTCCCTCTGCTTGTCTCCTCTTCTCCATCTCTCTTTCTCTGTCCCCTTCTCTTTACCTGTTGCTTTTTTTCTCTCCCTTTTATATCCTCTCCTTTCTCCCCCCTCCTTTTTTCTTTGGTGTAACTCCAGCTGACTCCTCTCCCCCAGGCTGCACTTTGCTCTAGAAGAGCCAAACAGCTGGAGCCCCACGCAGATTCTGGGCATTCAGCAGAGCCCCGCAATCCCACAGCTCCAGCGGACATTCCCACTGGCCTGTACAGCACTGCCACCACTTTAACCCAGCCCTCCACTACACTTTTTTAACGCTTTTTTTCAACCTGCCAGGTGCTGAAATACCACCAGTGGTACACGTACCATGGGTTGAAAAGCACTGTAATAGACTAATCACATTATAGTAGTCTTTTCTGCAGAGTGCAGAAAGGAATGAGAAACAGTAGGCCAAAAATTCAAATACACCCAGTAGGGAAAAGGAAAATAAACAAAGCTAGTTCAAATCTCTATAATTCTCCATGCCTTTATCCTTATAAACCATCTTTGCATTGCTATATCCATACTCTGATTCATATATTATCTTTTGTTTTTTAACCTTCTCAACTCCCTTTTCTGAGGATCTCCTTATCTCCATCCAGCCATGACTTTCTTGATATTCTGTTTCCACTTGACCTAGTCAAGTTGTTTTATACATTTGTTTTGTGATTCAGTTTTAGTCAGTGCTTTTATGAAAAAAAAAAAGAAGATGCCGGAACTCACAAACGTTATACAATCTGCCTTGCCTACCCTACAAGGTTCCATCCAAAAATGGTGCCGGAACTCCGTTCTGGGCGTTCTATAACAAAAAAAAGCCCTGGTTTTAGTAATCTCTATATTTTATCAAAATATTTCAACATACCTCTTTTGAATGGATCACTCACTTTTATTTGCAGTCCACATTCATTGATTGTCCATTCATTCTTGACTTTTTTTCTTATTTTATTCCATTATTGTTAATTATCCCATTCTCATTGCATGATTTCCACAAGCTTTTATTCTTCTCCTGACATAATAAATTCTCACTTTCATATAATAAAACTTAGAGAAACATATGAAACCAATTTGCTTCTTTGGGTAAAAAATTATTTCTCAAAGTAAACCACATACTACACACCAACTTTCTATTAGCATTTTTCTATATAACATTTCCTCAAGCATTTTCACATTTTTAATAAACATACTAGCAAGATCAATTTCTTGTTTTAGTGTTATGTCTAGCTTACAATTAGGTCCCTTTTGCCTGTTAAATGCAACTATTTTGGTGTTTTAAAATTAAATTTTAATTCCACAGCACTCATGCCATAAGAATATATATCTACTTTATTTAGTCAGCATATGTCAAAAAAGTACCTCCCAATTACATTCTCAATGAGCAAATATGAAACTATTTACTCTATTTACAAATTCATAATCAATACATAGAACATAAAACATCATCAGACTTTTAAGAGAGGTTTTTTTGGAGGTCTTCTAGTCAAGCAGAAGACTCTATGCCATTTTAGGCAAATAGCTGTCCAGTCTTCTTAAAAGCCTCCAGTGATGGAGCACTCACAACTTCTGAAGGCAAGCTGTTCCACTGATTAATTGTTCTCACTATTGGGAAATTTTTTCTTAGTTTTAGGTTGCTTCTCTCCTTGGATAGTT
Organism: Trimeresurus albolabris; assembly: GCA_032467975.1. Lineage (NCBI taxonomy): Eukaryota > Metazoa > Chordata > Lepidosauria > Squamata > Viperidae > Trimeresurus > Trimeresurus albolabris. The sequence continues at coordinate 37,068 of JANHFS010002202.1, forward strand.
TCCATCCATTGCTTTTTGTCTTGCCTTCTGGAGCTTTGGAGAAAAGGTTGACCCTCCCCCTCTTCTTTGTGGCAATCCCTCAAATATTGGAATACTGTTATCATGTCATCCCTAGTCCTTCTTTTCACTAGACTAGACACCCAATTCCTGCCATTGTTCTTTATATGTTCTAGCCTCCATTCCTTAATCAACTTTGTTGCTCTTCTCTGCACTATTTCTGGAGTCTCAATATTTATTTCTATATTGTGGCAACCAAAACTGGATGCAATATTCCAAGTGTGGTCTTACCAAGGCATTATAAAGCAGTACTAACATTTCCCTTGATCTTAATGCTATCCCTCTATTAACACAGCCTATGGTGGAGTTGCATACAAAAAGTCTCCAGGATTTCCCCAATGTGCTCTCAGAAGGCACTGTTCCACAATACGTTGCATTGTC